>BJBW01009266.1:27467-38099 GCA_004320125.1 Scolopax mira
AAAACCCCACACAAACAAAAAAAAAAAACCCCAACACTAATCCATATGCCTGAGCACCATGTCAACTTGTCTCTTGAACACCTCCAGGGATGGTGCCTCAACCACCTCCCTGGGCAGCCCATTCCAATGCCTGACAACCCTTTCAGTAAAGAAATGTTTTGATCTTCAGGCCCCTCCTGGGACCTGCTCTCTCAAATATATTGTAGTCTTAACTGGTAACGTGAAGCTCAGCTACCCTCACCTCTGCCCGGGCGTCCTGCAAGGCTTTTTCCAGTTTCTCCACTGTAAGCTGAAAAGGCCGAGTGCTTGTTCCAGTAATCTGAAAGACACCACAAAGATAAAAAAGGCCAAGTTATTCCAAGTTATTTCAATAGAGTCTGCCTTGAGCCAATCCCCTGCAGAACATTCCCCAAAAGAAAATAAAAACCCAACAATAATGACCTAGCATCCATCTTCTTATCATTTTATACTACAGAGAGAATAAATAAAATCAAAGAAATGTTCATCATAGACTGGCCACACACAGAGAATTCTCTGGTTATCCTTGAACAACTAAAACAATGCCAGATCTCCATCTGCTCTTCCACCCCTGGGACCATCTTTCGTAGGACAGCACATTCTTCTGTCTCCAAGGCTCAAAATGACCATTTTTTTCCCCTCTCAAGAGCCCCTATTGGGACAAAGATACAAAAAAAGGACTGGAATCCAGATTTATGGTCTCGAACAACGTTCTTGCAAATTATGTGCCCTGTTTCCCAGCAATAAATTGAGAACAAGCCCATGGGCTGAAGTCTACCCTTGTTCTGAAGGCTGCCTTCAGAGGTTTCCAAAGCTCAGCGCTTCCCAGTATCAATTATTTTTTAACTAGAGAGGTTGGTATTCCCTTCCCTCAGATCTTACCTTACTGTCTAAATAGGCATACACCAGCTTGACATTACCATAGAGGAAGACACTCTGGGTGATACCACCGTAAAAGGGAGTAGCAATCAGAACAGCTTCTGGAACCAAGGAAAACAAAATCGGTTACCAACAGATCACAGTCCTTCTTTCTCTTCTAATGTGCTTCAGCTCAACGCAAGAGATTTTTTTACAGCCCTGCCCCCTGGAAACACTCTGCCTCTTCCTCCACTTTATTTCTACATTAATTTCTTTCATGTTCTGCAAGAACCCAGGTAAACATGAGTATAGCCCTCATTTAGTCCGACAAACAAAAAGAGGGTATCATGAAAACAGTAAAACAGACAGAGCAGGCCACCAAGTGTGAGCACATGACATCTGCAGACCACAGGGATGATGAATTTCACACCACATTCTCACAGGAAACAAGAACTTTGCAACAGGCCAGTATCAATTCTGGTCCTTCATTCCCATCAAACAGTATTTAAATGGAGTAACATCTTATTTTCCAGCAAGATCAACCATTAAAAATCATCTTCCAACCGTCCACTTACCCCCTGGATCACAAAGAACTGTAGCTAATGCAGAAAATAGTGAGCCACAGCCATTTAAAACAATCACCTACAGAAGAAAGAGAGAGGGTAGTGACAAATCCATCCATAGCAAGACAACGCCATAAAATAATAATTTCTGACCATAGCACTAAAATATATTTTCTCCTCAATTCCATAGCAGGGACATCCCCGATTCTTCCTGCTGAAATCCAACTTTTACCAGAAATAATTTTAGTCCTGTTCTTTGTTTCAGAGACACTTTGTCCCGGCACCATTCTTGATTCTAACAAGCACTTCAGAAAAAGAGTAGGTTTGAAGTAAAAAAAAAAAAAATTGGGGAGCAGTTCTGAACTGCTAGAAAAGCAGAAAGGTGACAAATTCCATTTTGTCACCTAATATGCCTGCATCTCTCCCAAGCCAACAAGTCCTGCAGAGACCCCAGGGGCTTGTTGCCTTCCTTACATCGCTGTTGAGAAGTCTAGAAAGGGTCTATTTTCACAGGCTAAACCGCCTCTTGGCTCAATTACAGATTTTTTTGTCCTGAGGTGTAAGAGCGGAATGGGATGACATTAAACTTGACTGAAACACTGGGCGCTCTTTGTGGAGGCTGGGGGACAACACCAGGCATGAATGGTCCCAGAGCTGAACGAGGAGGTGACAACACAAAGCCCCACCGAGAGCACTAGCACGAGGAGGTGGCACACAAAAGTACAGCACGACACAAATAGTAGACCTGAAGTGTTTGGGCCAAAACGTGCATCAAAAGCTGCTGAAATGGCTATCAATCAATCTCATTCACATGATAAAAGGTTATCATCTTACCAAATAATTTGTTTTTAATTAAAAAAAAAAAAACCAACCCCGAAACTGTTTAACAACAAACGTCAATACATTAGAACAGACACCAATGAAAAGTGGGTTACCCACATTTTCTGCCTTAAGAGGTGCAGGGGCCTTGCAGTAATAGGTCAAAAATCGAGCCACTTCCTCCCGTAAACTGAGAAAGACACAAAAGCAAATATTGATTCAGCTTATTCTCCAAGAAGCTGGGCTTCCCCAGGTCCATGTCTCGGGAAAATAAAGCCAGGGCATAGTAAAGTCTGTTGAAAATAGCTAGAAAAGAGGATAGCTCAAGCCCGGGCCACAGACATGACTTTTACACATGGCAAAGGCATCATGGAGAATGTTTATAACATTCCTGATGAGCTTTAATCAAGGCACAGAAGAGAAGGATTAAAGTCCCCAGACGTTCACTATGTTTCAAAGAGCCACTTGGAGTTACCTGATTTGTTAATGCATACAGTGCTTTTAAAACTGTATTTGTTTTAGAAAACTCATATCTTCTCTCACAGAAAAGGACTTTTTTAACCGGATGAACCGGCAGGGCAGGTAATTTACAGTTTCGCAAAGAGAAAGATGATTAAACAGCCTAGAAACTTTTTTTTTCCTAGTGCGTGTAGCAGAAGCGGTTTATATTCCTCCACTCTGCTCAGCAGACAAGGAGTTAAAAAGGGAAGACTTACAACATGTGTCCCTTCCAGTCGGGATACTGAAGCAGTGGAGGCTCCATCAGATTCATATCAGTCTGTGTCAGCTGGGAAGAAGCAGAAGAACCATTAAAAGGACAACCACGGATACGGGAAACACGGAGACAGACGGGATCCACGTGCAGGCATGTACCTGCACAGAGGCACACACACACACACACACACACACACACACGTGTGACTTCAACAGCTCTACAACTGGATTGAGAGAAAGCCACCAACCATCAAAAGGGCTACAGGTTGGAGAAGGAAAGGGCCTGCAAAGGACTCAGCGATAACTCCGGGTTGCGTGACTACGGGGCTCCTGCTCAGTTATCGCAGCCAAAACTTCGCCGGCGAGATCTACAACAAGGAGGCAGAAAGGGCAACACACACCATGCCCGTAACCAAGCCGCCTGCAGAAGACTTTCTCAGCATGTGAGGCAACCCAAAGGGTCCCAAGGAGTGCTTTGGCCAAGCTCTGAGGACAACAGCCTTCCGCTGGGAAGTAAGTCCCAATTGTGAAATCTCAGGTCTAGATCGTCGGAAAGAGACAGGAAGGATTCTGAATCACAGTCACTACTTTCTTTAATAAAATTTCAATAGATGGATTTTTAAACAAATTTTAGCTTTCATTTACGCCTCAGTTCCAAGTTACTGCAGCTCCTTCAGATCTCCAATTCTGCTAAGTTTAAATTCTGATAAGTGTTAAAGCGTAATGGGAGCTTTCAAAAAACAGAAGAAAAATGAAATTATCTTCTCAATAATCCTTCCCCGAGACAGGCACTTTGGTCCTTATTAGAGTTAATTCTGATCCCAAAGACAGATTCACCTGAACTACAGAGCCCTTCTTAATGCTTATATTTACATAAAGTGATCAACTACTTTTAGCTAAATATTTTTGAGGTTGTAAATATCCGGGTTTCACATAATCCAGTTCTATGAAGTTGGAAGGGAAAGCACAGCGGTGATACGGGCAGAGAGAAGAGGACATTTTACATTAACAAAAAGGGAACAAACAAATTGTTACATACAATATACCTTCCAAATGTTTCACAGCAACCAAATCTATAAAAAAGGTGAAAGTGGGGAGACACGACAAGTAGGTGACAGTGCAAGGAAGAAGGGCAACTCAACATGCAGTGTGAAAGTTTCTCACATAATAACAAAACCACAACACTCTGCATCAGTGTTTTAATAACTGGTGTCAAACTCTGGAGCTTAAAACACTGTCCTTATCCCATGCAGAATTACAACCTGGAATTAAAGGATTAAAGTTCCTTTATCCAGCTGTAGATGTTTCTGAAGCCTATGTAGCACAGAACTGTGCCTCCTTAGATCTCTCTCCTAAACTTCTCTAGAGAACGCAACATAAAACACATCAGCAGATGTGGCCAGAAAGGACCATACAATAATAAAGAGGATAACCCTTAAAGGTAAGGCATTAAGGGCCTTAATGAAAGGGGCCAAATGAAAGGAAGACTGGCCGAGATCTCATGCCACAAAATATTCTCTAGTTTAAGGGTGAAAAGTTGAAGACAGGAATATGATATGTTGCTTTTATTCAGCAGAAAAAGTTAAGCAGTTATTGCCCCAATCAATTATTTGCCTCCAATCCCAGCTGGTGCTGCATTCAGTGCATCCACAGGGCTGCCACTACTGAGGTGGAAACGACCTCTTTGTCTCACTGCAGCCCACAAAGCCTTCGCTCCTTTTCCTAATAAGCCTAATTAAGAGATGGCTGACCACCACCTCATTCCAAGCCTCCTGGTGTTAGTTTTAAGGGGAAAGGACAGCAAAGAAAGGAAGGTACCACCTCAAAGGCACCTTTTCCGTGCAGGCAGCAGCTCTGCCTTACCTGTTCTTTTAGCTGGAAGGCGGAGTGGTGGGGTAGGGTCCCCCCAAGTCAGTGGAGTGGCAGGCAGAAATAAAACAAGGAACATTTTGAGGGTGGGAACCAGTTGGAACAGGAGCAACCCCACACTTCAAACCGCAGAGGCCGACTGTCCGAGCCTGAGCCCCTTCCCTCCCCGCTGGCAGCTTCAGGCAGGAGAAACCACCGCCTGCCTGCCCCACCAGCTGCACCAGGGCAAGCTTTTCAACAAAAATCAAGAAACGTTCCTCTAGAACGCAGTTCTGTTAGGGTTTTTTGACTTTTTTTCTCATTTTTGATCGGAGCAGTTTCATGCCTCTCCCCGGTTCCAGTGGCAGCAGCCAACCTGCTCCGATTCCGAGAGATTTCAAGAGCTGCCACTCTCACACATTCCAGGTGAGTGCAGAACCAGGTGTCCCAATTGTGTGACTTTATAAGGGACAGATGTGAAGATCCTTGAAATTAAATAGAATCAACTACTATCAGCAAGAGCAAATAAATTGCATCCTATTTTCATTCAGTTTTCTGAGCCAAGTACCTCCCCCAAAGGGAAACAAACCCCATTGTGAAGAGGAAGAGAAAAACACCCTTGTTCCTACTCTCCTGGAAAAAAATCATTAATAAGTGTACAAATAGCTGGAATCAAAAGTTACTTCCAACAAATAAAAAAAAATAAAATATCAGGATGAAACCCAGAGAAACCTGAGGAACAGCAACAACCCTAGCAAAGTGTAAGCACTAAGGAGCAACTACACAGCAAATAAAGTATTTTTTCTTTTTGGGATAGGACTCACCCGCTTAGACATCAGGTCAAAGCAGAGTTTATTCTCACTGGTGCCAAAATTTATTATACCCTAGGAAAAAAAAATAAAATAATTATTTATAGACACATAAAACATGTGCATGCCTCCCCTTGGCTATCACTGCACTAAATTGCCTCCAAAAAGCTTACCAAGGAAAAGTCAAAACAGAGTTCACATTAACTTCACCATATATAACTTGAGACATTGTGTGTCTGTTGTGTGTTTACATATATATATCCCAGGCTTCTTAGTCAATACGCTGTCTGTAAATGAATATGTACTAATGATTTATGCTCCTTTACAGGATATGTTTTCATCTGGAATGAATTCATCTTGAATTCACTCACTGGTATGGATCTAACTGCAAAAGAAACTCTAAACCAACTCTGAGAAAACAGCAGTTTACCCTTCTGCAGCAGTTTTAAACAAGGTTTTGGATACATTTCTTTATCTAGAAGCATTTGTTTATCAGTCCTTACCATTCCACTCCACTGATTGCCTCAGAGACCACATAAACAGGTAGTCACAAAAAAGTGGTTAAAAAACTAAATGTATCCCCTCGGGAGAGAGGACCCTCCAGTTCCAGGGTTCAGGATCTGGCCCTGCTAATTTAGCACCACAGTAGATCTTGAAGAATTCAAATCTACAAGCATTATTGGAAGACATTGGGTAAATCAATTTATAAAAACGCAAAAGGAAATCTAAGCAACTGTACATTTGAGATGTTACTAAAGCAGAAGCCCAATTTTAAGTGTATGTCTCGTACACAGGCTGGTACAAAAAGGCAGTTTGTGCCTCATAATCCACCTTGTATCAAAACTTTAATGTCTCTTTCTATCTTAAAAATCTAGTTTTCACTTCTCAACACAGCGTGACTAAAGCCAGGGCTAATAATAAAACATTTTTAAAGTTTCAAGTAGGTCAGAATCTGAATGCTTGAACTATTTAAAAGTCCACCCACGTATAAATCATTATTTGTATTTATTATACTTGTTACTCCGTAACAATTGGCCATGAAGTATGAAGAGTCAGCCTTTGTGCCACAAGGGGGGTATAATGAGCTACTCACAGCTGAGCAGCCCAGCGTGAACAGGCAGTGCTGAGTGTTAGTTAAAAGTAATTTGAAATAAAAAAAAAGAAAAGGTCTACCACTTAGTTGTTGTATCTCCTGCCCCCACCAACTGCCACAATCAGATATAATCAAATAATCTGAGATGGTCTTCAGCGGGCAACAGAGGAGATGAGGTAAAAGGAGCTCTGTTCCTGCAAATTTCTTCTATTTTTCAAAGTCTATTGCTGCTATTTCCCCAATAGGGAAATCACAGGGTGCAAACCCGGGGTGAACACAACCTTCATCTTTGATGCATGATGCTCTGCAAAGCTACTTTTTATTTCTTTTCCTCAAGCAAGCAGCCTCACCCGCTGATCAAAAAAACCACCCCATACTCTTACCATATCTGTCAGCAAACCTCTAAGATAAAGGGTGTTGGGTTTTTTTTCCTAGCAAGAACACAAGGAGACCACCCTGAGGTTCTCACTCACATTAGGGTTCTTGTCTTCATCGTACTTGTCAGCGTGATAAGCTTTGTACCCTTCCTCTGTGGAGCCACGGAAAATGTTGGCGATGTTGCCGCGAGCAGAGAGGTAGGGGCTCCTCTGGAAGTCGCTGGGCCTGCAGAAGCCATGCATGTCAACCCTCCTCCCGCCCAGCAGCCGAGCCTTGGTCCCTTGTGGGTCACCCTCTCTTCGTCCTCCTCCTCCTGCCATTCCCACAATCTCGGAGAGCGCCTGGCTGAAGTCCAAGCCCCGAGGCACCACGACGGAGGAGGAGGAGGAGGAGCTGCTATGGCTCTGCTTCAGGATGCTGAGCATCTGAGTGAAGACGCTGAACATGCGGAACTCGTGCTCCCGCTCCAGCTCGAACCGGCGCTGCTCCAGTTGCATCCGACGCTCCTCCACCTCCAAATCCCGCTGGAACCGGCGCTCTTCCATCTGCAAAAAGCGCTCTTCCATGGCCCGCTGAGAGGTCAGGGTCTTCAGCAAGAGATCATCGAGCGGGTCCCTCACCCGTTGGCCTTTCCGCTTTTTTCTCAGCCGATGCAAGGCGGATAAGCCAGGCCGGGGAACCATGTTCTGGATCCGTGAGGAGTTTGCCATGTTGGGCTCACTGAAACCTGCAAAATGCATAAAGAGAAGGAAAAGGAATTAAACACAGGGCAAGTGAAGTGGTGTGGACACGCTTTGATGCCTTCCCCTGCCCTTCCTAGTTCACGTCTTTTGACCTACTGTGGGGTTTTACAGGAAAACCCCAAGTAAAGCCTCTCATGTACATCCCGAAGTTTGGGAGTTCGTTTGAAGCTTGTTCTTAACTTCACACACTGGGCACCCCGTTACACTGCCAGACCCAGCCCTACCTCTGTCCTCAGCTCTGATTAATGATCATCGATTCTCTCCATGGGGCTAAGTGAGCAACCGCCATGGTGAAGAGAACACAGCATTTCTTCCTGACCTCTTGACATCACCCTCACCCTGGTTATCTTCTCCCTTCTTTCCAATCGTGCCACGCACTTCCATCAGCCTGGTCTAGACCGGTTTGAAACCCCCCTGATTTCCTGACCCTGCCCTTCACAGCAACCAAGCAACCACCACACTGTGCTGTAGGCGTAAGAGTCTCATTCTCCTGCAAACCCAGAAGCTGTTCCTGCCACTGACTTTCAAAACCATCTTCTTTCCAAGTCCTAATGCATAGCTCAGAAAGCCAGGCAGTGATTATTCCCAAGTATTCTTCGTTGCCGAGTCTCCTAAAAGATTAGATCTGGGAAATATCTTAAAAGAACACAAGGGAAGTTTCACGTGCAGGTTTGTAGTGTAGCCATGGCAGATGAGGGTCTCCTGATGCAATTCACCATAAGGACCACAGACAGCCCTGGTGATGTTCAAATGAGACCAAAAATACATGCTCTTGGGGTTTTTTTTGTTGTTTTTTTTTTTTCAATAAGTACTGTCAGCTTTATATGCAGAAATCTAGCACAAATGCCTTACCTGGCTGACGGCAGATGTGCCAGCCCTTTGAATTCCATACACAGTATTTAGCCTAACACAGTACTTTTAAATTTTATTTACCTGCTGAAAGCTGTTTACAGGAACGACCAGAAGACAGTAAGTGCAGATACCAGCCTTTTACTTCAAAGCTTTTTGGGGTGTGTTAAAAAATAAGGATCCAGACGTCATTGCAGAAACCAGATGTCTATCTCTGTACCAGAAATCACCTCTCTGGGGAACCAGGCAGAAACCTTATGCTGGAACGTAAAAGGCTATCCCTACCTGAAGGTGAAACACTGGTTTCAATGGGAATCTCCACCCTGGAGATGGGAGAGTCGTTCTGGGCCCTCTCCAAGAAGGCTCTCTCCATCTCGTGCTCTTCAGGGGAGCCCTGCTGGTAAGACATGGGCGGCGGAGGCTCGGGGGTCAAGCAGTGCTCATCGGAGTTCACCTCCTCGCATTTGATCTCCATCAGCTCGGGGTGCTGGGAATGGTCGAAGGGCAGAGCCGAGGTGGGGAACTGGTGGTGGTAGCCCTCCACCATGTCACCCTGCAGCACCTGTTGGGCCATCATGCCACCGCTCAGGGAGCCGTAGGTCAAGGTGGGCCGGCTGGTCAGCACCCGGTCCATCACCTCATAGAACTTCCAGGTCCGGCCGCCCCGCGGGGCCTTGCTGTTGTCCTTGATCCGCCGGTACTCCAGCTTCATCTTCTTGATCTTCTCCCGGCACTGGTCGCCTGTTCGGTGGATGCCCTTCTCCCGCAGCACCTCGGCGATGCGGTTGAAGACGTGCTGGTTGCGCAGGCAGCTCTCCAGCTCCACCTGCACCGACTCGTCGGCCCACAGCTGCAGCAGCTCCACCACCTCGGGGTCTGACCAGTTGCTCCCCCGCTCGTACTTCTTCCCACGAAAATCCATCGCTCCGGGGGCAGCGGGAAGAAGGCCCCGGGGTGGAAATGGTGGGGGGGGAGGGGGGACAGACACCAGCACCCCCGGAATGGCGGCGCTAAGGGGGGGCCGGGGAAGACCCCGGGGGGTTCCCCTCCTCACCGGCACCTGTCCCCGCCGGGAAGGGGGAGGTCTGGCACCTCAGCCCCGGAGAGCAGCCCTATCCTGCCTCCCCCCACCCCATTCCCTCAGGTGGCTGCTATGAGGCCGCCGGCCCGGCTCGGTACGGCACGGCACGGCACGGCACGGCACGGCTGGGCCCGCTCGCTGGAGCCGGGCGGAGGGAGGCAGCGGGGAGCCGGGCCGGCATGTTCACATCCGGGGCGACGCACATGCGTGCCGCCTTATTCCGGGATAACTTTGGCCCGGGCCAGGCCTTGCGGGGCCGTGCCGGGCACGGGCAGCGCCGTTTCCAGGCCGGGGCCGCACCGCCCCCAGGGGGAGGTGCCCGCAGGCCCGCCCCGGCCCGGCACGGCTCCTCCCGGCCACAGCCGCCGGTGTAGGGGCCCATGTGTGCTGGAGGAGCCTGGGTCGGGAGCCTGCCCGACCCCCCCTCACACAACACACACAGGGACACTAGCTGAGGGGTTGTGTAGCTATGGTGGCCACTGTGGAGGGAGCAGATGTTCCACCAGTGGCCTCCATCCCGTCCGTGGGGTCAGATTCTGCCAGGTACTACCCCACCTCGTCCTCCTCTTCTGCTGCCTCTCTGGATGGGGTGGGGGCCAGCAGTAAGCTGTGTCCTCCTACTGTGCCCTCCACGTATCTGCAACCACAGAACAGGATCCTGTCTTCACAGAGTTACTGTGAAGATGGACATGGTTGAATATAAGAAGTTCCAGCTAAACACGAGGAAGACCCGCTTCCCTGTGAGGGTGGCCAAGCCCTGGCAGAGGCTGCCCAGATTGGTGGTGGAGTCTCCTTCTCTGGAGACATTCAAACCCCACCTGGACCTGCTCTGGGTGGACCTGCTCTGGCAGGGAGTTGG
>BJBW01009268.1:8402-34896 GCA_004320125.1 Scolopax mira
CGCTGGCATCAATCTGTGCGGTGGTAATGGAAGTTGCATGTTTATCGGTGCAGAGCAAGAAGCACAAGAATCACAAGGGCTTCTTAATCCCACCACTGTTCTGCCACTGAAGGATTACAAAACAGCTGGATGTAACAGATTGCTTGGTATTTCCAGAAAATAAAACAAAGCAAAACAAATGAAGAAGATATGTAATAATGTGCGGCCAATCCCTTTGAAACAACCAAAAGAACAGTTTAGCGGGAGATTTTATTGATAATAAGGTTTTCAGTGGATTGCTGACTGTGGGAATTGTTTTGAGAAATTTTATTCTTATGTCTTATATTTGGTGGGTTATTGACCAATACTACTTCTGGGTTTTCTTAGCTGGGACACTCCTAGTTATATCTGAAGAGCAAACGGTGTAAATTCATATCATAGAAATCTAACTTTAAAAGTTCATGTATTTAAATAGTATATCGGATTCCTAGGAACTCAAGTAAAGCAAAAGCCCAAATATTATGGTTATCTTCAGTTATCTGCTTTAGTCTTTGAAAGAATAATGATTTGCAAGGCTTATTGCTAACTGAAGCACGAAAGATTTCCTCTGGGCTTGCCACAGACAATCCTCAGGCACATTAGAGGAGTCAACTAGAGTTAGTTCAAAGTGAATTGCTCCATTTTAATCATGGTGACTTTACCCTCTCAGTCAATATGCTGTAATGGCATATTGTCAGTATATTTTTCCCATTTAAATAACAAGTTTGGTCACTTTTTTTTAAGGCATATTTTAGAGTGTTTGCAAGATTTATAGATTCAACAGCTCTTCAAAGAGACTTTCTGTCTTGCTTTACAACCCTGAAATTTTGTATTGCTGCTATTTCATCACCTTGAGGCAGTTCTTAGTTAAAATATGTGGAGATGTTTTACAACTGAATGAGTTCTTAGTATGATATATAACCAATTATAGAGCTATAATGAATCCAAATTTTAAAAACCAAATAAAAATTGTTGCACTAAGGATTACTAAAGACTAACATTACCTTCTCTTCATTTATTTGCAAATAGGAAACAGATATGTAACGCCAGTATTCACAAATATTACTGTCATTAAATTAAAAAATTCAGCAATTTGATTACTTTAATACTTTAGCCAATTAACTTCGAAACCTTGGAGGGTTTTATGCATTTGCTAAAATCAGTGCCGATTTCATGTATACATAGATCACTTCCTAAACTGCTAAGATGTTCAGGATACCAAATAGTAATTAATAAAAAAAAAGGTGAATCTGATCCTTTATCAAATCTTTTTTTTTTTTTTCAACACAGCTAAGGTTGTTGTTGAGATATTTTTTTTCTTTATACTGTAGCCAATTAATACTCGTGGAATTTCCCAGGGAATATGTAACTTTTTTTGCAATCCTTTTCAAGAGTTTTAAGAACCTTTTTCTAGACATGAGGGACTAAGCACCAAACCCTTCCCATTCATGGACTTCATTCTGAGTTTTGTGAAGAGTAAAGAAATAGACTCTGTAATTGCACAATCACATCTGTATTTTTTTGTTAATACAGGTTACAAAACTAATGATAATGATGGTCTTTCCCCTTAGACCTTCCTGTATTTATGTCTCTGGTTCAATAACCACAGGGATCATAGAGGTGTATTTTATCTTCATTTTAGCCCTCTTGATACTGTTTTAGCCCAAAGGGGAAATAAAATGAGATACAGAAGATGCTAAACTTGCACAACTCTCAGGTCATTAGCAACTAATTAGAAACAGCTTATGGATCTCAGTGATCCTTTAGGTAAATGTGAGAGAGAGGGATCAGAGAACATTTAACATCTTCACTTCCTTACTCTTTCCAGGCAGTGGCCAAGTATATCACAGTTTCTGACTTATTTTCTGTTGTTGCTTTATTTACAACATGCATTTTGCAATTCCAGAGTAGGTGAAGTGCCAGAATATACTGAGATACTCACAGAATTAATCTAAACAGTAAGTCTTTCCACTAGGACTTGGGGGGTTGGAACTAGATGATCTTTAAGGTCCCTTCTTGCCCAAGCCATTCTATGATCTAATGTTATTTAAATTTTAAGATTCAATAAATAGATGAAACCCCAAAGTCTACCTGAAATACAGCTCATGTCATCTATAGATGTATATGAAAAAGAACCTGAAGGTTAAAAGTTAGTAATAGACACACTGTTAATATTAACAGTTATTTATTAGCAGTTATTTATCCCAGGGTTAGAATGCTGAAGTCTGTGAAGTTTGTAACTCTTGAGATAATCTCTGCTGTTGCATCGCAAGGTTGTAATGTCAAATAACTTTCTTCTCCTGGAACATGGATAGTGGTGTGAAAGTATACCTATCACAGATCTACATTTGTGGATCATGTGTTCCCTGCCAAATGTGTCACATGCCACACCAGGGACCTAGATCACCCCATAGGGAAGCTCATCTGAAGCCCTGCTAACATTTTAGACGTCCAGCAGACATCTAAAATGATGAGGGATGAAGCTGTACTTTCTTTCACATAAAGTGATCTCTCCATCTGAATGAAGCTGACAGTAAAACTAACAATAAACAGTTCTATTTTGGACAAAGTTGTTCCTTTTCAGTATAACACAACTTTTAAAAGTATGTTTATTCCTCTAAGTCTAGCAGGGACCCATTATTTCTCTGTGGAGAAGCAATAACTTTTGACATTCCAGCTGACCAGTCCGGCGTGTTAAGGAACCACAAAACAGTTCATATTCTGTTTTGCCAGTCAGTACACCTACATTGCCATTATAGAATGTTGATAGTCCTGGGATAAGAAGCGAAAGAGACTCAGCAAAAAAGTTCGATCTCTTTCTTTCTGATGTCAACTCAAATATATGTAAATCTTAGTTAAATTTTCAGACCTTTGTATCTTCTTTTGACTTACCATAATTTCTGGATCTTCTCCAGTCTTTCTTTCCTAAACACCTCACTCATTATTTGTCTTTCTCTTCCATTAATTGTCCTTCGATGAAGGAAAAATAATCATGGGATTTTATACTTTTCTCCCCAAAAGCCCTATCCTAGTTTCTATATCGCCCTTTCTCTCCAGAAAGTCCTTCCTTTCCAACCAGCCTCAACACAGCTGTTTTTCTTCCTAAGATGCTTTTTAGCATGGTTACTGGTTGGTGGTTAAAAAACAGTTGCTGAGTTTAACCATTCTCCTGTGCATTTAGACTGAAGAATATGTGTTGCAACCTGTCAGCAAACAGTTGATCCACATCAAGAGAGGACTTCAGATTTATATGTTTTTATGGGCTGCTGCCCTAAATCATCCTAAGTTTTTTAATGCACTAGTCATTAAGAATTAATGAATTCTCATATTGAGGTGCATGTCATCCAGCATCCTTTCCCCACCAGTGAAAAGCCTCAGAGGTCTTACAGTAACATGCAATAATTTAGGAATTATAAACAATTCTTACTGGTTGTTTTCACTGTATTTTATGTTCATTGATGTATTTGGGGCAACTTCTCATCCACCTTTATTCTGCCATTTGCGAATACAAAAGAGAAATGATAGGTCCAACACTAATATCTTGAGGGTGTCTAGAACTGGATATTATAGAAAGATTATTTAAATTAATTAAACATTTGATTCAAATAATCAGTTTCAAAGTAAAGAAAGCTCCATCCCAATACTTAAGTTAGTATTAATGATGCCAAGTTTGAGGGGACAGCAAACAGAAGTGTAATATGTATTGTTTGGGAAAAGTTACACGCTCCTGAAAATAAAAGCAACAATATGGGAGGAAACAGCAGCTCCATTACAAGGATTTTTAATAAGTCTGTTCTGTGTCATCCAATACAAATGGAGAACAGTAAATATTTCAGCTACAGTTTCCATTACCAGAATTAGTGCTGAGCTGGAATGCCCCAGAAAATGAAAGAACATTTTCTGGCCATCAACATGGAAGTTTCTGGTCGGCATATCCCATATGTAGCACTTTTCCTTATGAAAGCTTATTATTTTAAAAATGACATTGAGCTTCCTAGTTTAAGCCTAATGTGAAGCTAACGCAGAGTCAAATGCGATATTACTGTGTTCTTGTTTCCTCAATCAATAAAGGGTGGAAAAGCATGAGTAAACCTGGGAACACAGTGCAGATGTGCCATGGTGGGCTCTTCAAAAAGCCAGTACAGGCCAGTACAGTCCAGCAAAGTACACTGGTTCATGCCTTGTACACATAGTTTCAACTACACCGGTTAGTTGCATGAAGTAGAGCTATGTTTGCATAAATTTACTGAGCTGCCACAAACTGGCAAATCTGAAAATTTAAAAAGACAAATAGTGGATAAGAGGTAGAATTGCTTACACCTAAATTTAAGAAGGTCAAAGAAATAGAGAAATTATTTAACTTGGGAAGCTTTAAAGAATAAGGAAGAACAATGGGCATCAAATGGAGGATGGGATGAAATGCGATAAGGTTTCAATCTAAATAGTCTTTGCCAGATTAATTTTTTTTTCCCCTAAGAGAACACTTTTGTGGGTTTTTTGTAATAAAGGAAATATGATAGATATGATCTGTGGGGACTTCAGGACAAAAATTGATGTATTGCCTCATCGGAAACTATTAGGACAGATGGAGACAATAGGGATCAGTGCAAAGCCAATAAGGTGGTGAAGAGCTGGCTAAAGAAAATCATCATTTGTGCTGTAAAGCAGAAGTATGAGTTTGCAGAGAGATTACTAATGCACTTTTTTAAGGATTTAATGACACTGTATGGATATTGTTATTCTTCAGTCTAATCTGGCCTTCCTGTATAGTTCATAAGTAGGTATTACATTACACTACTACTAATTTTTGTTATTCCACCATGTTCCCTGAACGTCTCTTGTGTATAGGTTCCCTTTGTTCCCAGAGCTCTAGGTCTAGGTGAGAGAACGTATGTAGCAATATATATTTTTATCTTTTTACAGATTTTTTTTTTCTTTTTTATTTGATGTGATACCTTTTCTTTCGTATGCTATGTCTTCTGTGTGATAAACTGGGCATCCAAGAGCTGGTTTGGACTCAGGCCAAACGAATTATTCCTTTCCTCCTCTGGCTTCCTCTGGCCTCCTGCTTCCATTTAGCAGGAGCTAAAATCACAGAGTCACAAATAGGTCAGGATAGACTGGAAGGAGCAAGTAGGAAGTAGAGAATCTGGAGTTGTCAGAGTTTAGTAAATAACGATAAATTTATGATAGCTGCTGTGGGCCTGATTCCTGCTGACAGGACTGGACTCACAGACAGCCACAACCACTTCAGCTGAAAAAGACACAAGGATGTAGGAGTCAAATGGGTCCTTCTTCTCTCCCTTCAGCCTGGCAGAATGGTTAATTAATTACAGTCCTGCCTTCAGATGGGAGGACGGCCAGGTTCTGAGTTCTTAGTCTGGCAGGGCAATGGATACACTGACAAAACTCTTTCTGCTGTGTCACTGTGCAGAAAATAATTCATGATTGTTGGTCAGAGAGAGGCGGCATGAGTTAGGAGTTCTTTAAGACCATAATTGGGAGATAAAAGAGGAGTGGTATTGGGTTTCAAATCCTTGTAAAATAAAAACAATAAATAGACCCAGGAACACAGAAAAACAAACAGGGAATTACTCAAATCAATGAGCTCCAGAATTATACCCTTCTTTTTCTTCCTCTTTTGCTTTTCCATTTTTATTCAGAGAGAAAAACCACACTCTCTAATGATTTTCTTTCCTTCAAGGAGAAAATGTGATTTTGAGCTCTAGCTAAAATGTAGGCTTACCATATTTTGTTGGGTGCTTTGGTTGTTGGTCAGAGATAGAAGGAGAAGGGGAATATTAATACTATCATTTGCTCCTCTTCTGGGAGTATTTTAAGTGAAAGAAGTTGATCCGTGTTTCTGCTCCTGAGAGGAGAGATTTATGCCTCTAATTTACGGAGCATCCTGGATTGCAAATCTCGCTCTGCTACATGCACCAACACTGAAACACCCAGCGAGGTTTGAGAGTTGTCTGACTGTTAACTTTTTGAGGTGTTTCTCTTTAAATTTTTTAAGAGATCTTACAAACTCCATTTAGACCTGTGAATTTTATAAACCAGATGCTGAAAGCCTAATGGTAGCACACAGGATCTTCATCTCAGGGTCTTGTCATTTGGAAGCTGTTATGGTGATATTAATGTTCTTAAGCTTATTTCTAATGGCTAGAAGTAGCTGCCTCAAATCACTGCTTCATCTACTCACACACTCCTGAGTGATGTGCTCTAGGCAATCCTGCTTTAGCAGGGGAGTTGGACTAGATGATCTCTAGAGGGCCCTTCCAACTCTGTCAAATCCTTGATCTTCACACGTTCTATGAAGCACTTACATTTATTTAATTACTTTTATTTTTTTCTGCTGTTGGTCATGTCTAATTTCAAATAATACACCTTTTAGAGACCTATCTTTCTTACAATCGGCTACACACTGTCCTAGATTGTGGTCCCTAGAAGTTTCTAAGATGAGCCATTTTGGCATGGATACAAATGAACTTTTTTTTTTCCCAGGGAATGACAAAAATTAGACCTTGACTAGATACATTCGGGGTCAAACTAAGCTGATATACTTTTCAAAGACATTAGCGGATTGAAAATTCGACTGTGTAAACAGAAAAACTAAAATATCTCTTGACAAGAAAAATGAAGGTTAGGTTGATCTCTACTCTGGTGAGATACTGTCACATCACAATGACTTCAAATTTCAGTTTGCTGAAAAAGGTGGCTTTCGAAATAGCTTTTGAAAAAGGTAGGATCAATAGATTAGATTGTAGATATAGAAGAACTGCTGTAATAACAGTTTTGTTTTGTTAATCTATAACATCTCTCAATGCAGGTCATGTACTTCTCATTCTGTTCTGAATTTTCCTTCATCTGTTTCACAGGTTGTAGTTATTTATATCAAGGCTATTCATTGCATTGGAGAGTATGGATTTCCATTACTGAGTAACCAGTTCATGCTCTTTTTTTAAATATAATTTTACACATCAAAGGTGGGAAGCGTATTCTCTTTCTATCTTGCCATATTAATATCTTCTTTGAATGATTCTGTTTTTCCTGATTTTGATACCTACTTCAGTGCAAGTGAAAAGGAGATTTTGACTAGACCTTTGTTTTTGTCTCTAGCATTTTATTTGTTGAGGTAATTCAGGAAAAAGCTATATTTCCATTTTAATCTAAAGCCAAAATGTTAACTTTGTTAGTACAGAGAAATACACTTTTTATTGAGCTTATTGCTGTGTGTTGGTATCCATGACATTTTATTTCGTAGTAGAATCATTTTGCCTAGACTACAGTCCTTGTAGCGCTGGATTAGGTTTCTTGTTACCACAAGGATGATTTGGGAAAAAAATATCTGAAGTGAGGACATCTTTAGAAGCTGCAGGCACAGAAAGTGCCGTTGTCACCTCGTTGAGGTTGGGTGAGTGCCTTGGGGCAGAGTCACTGCCCTCCCTTACAGGCTGCCCCACGCTGCCTCTAATCCTCCAGTTTGCCAGAAAGGGTCCACTTTGTGTTTGAAGAATTTTCTCTTGAGGGGGTTATTTTTGTTTGGCTGTCTTATAAAATTAACAAGTCTTTACTGGTTTGTACTTACCCGTACCTGTCTAGGGATTTTACTTCTGTAGTGAAAAAGTAGCAGCCACACAGTAGCAGCTCTGAAGGATTCTATCTTGCAGAACCTGTATCTGATTTCTATTCGGAATAGTTTCTGTAATTAATGTTATTCTGAATAATAATAATAGGAATAATAATATTTATATTAGGAATAACTTTTATATCATATTCCAGGAAGCCTGGAACACTCTAGTCAACTAATAAGCCAAATAAGAAACAATGGAAAAAATGGATCAGTGTCTTTCAGAGAATTTCTCCCTCTTCCACTCACAGTCTTTATTCACAAATGCTTCACTTGACCTCAAGGACACAGAGGATTTTTCTGTCTGGACTTATGCTTATCTTCTTTTCAGTCTTTTAACACCAACCAAAATTTTTCGCCCCCCTTTTTAAACTGACATAGTGGAAATTCCACCTATTTCATCTTCCTCTTCCTCTTTTTGGGAACTGCCATCCTTATGAGATCCTAGTTTGACATTCACCGGTTTTAGGAATTTCCAGCTGAACCAATAGCATAATTTTCATTTTTACATTAATACAGCTTTCCTCTGACTGCATTATAATTTACCAGTGTTGAGAGTTTTTTGTAATGATTAAATTACTTTTAAATTACATTCTACAATTCTTCCAAGTACAACTTCATATTATCGGTTGAGTCAGCTCACCTCTCCCAGCATTATTCCTGGAGTCATATTAATTTCAGGTGTGGAAACCTTAAAAAGATAAAATTATTATTCTGTGTCTTTCCACCTACAAAGAATAAGCCCACACTGATTTTCTTCTACATTTTTTATTTACATTGCAGGTTGATAATGGGCGTAATGTTGTAGCAAGTTACCATATGAAATAGCTTAATTGGAGTTTCCCAGGAATATCAGACCATTTTCAGAGCTCAGACTTTGCAATCTCAGTTAAAAATTTCCCTCTGTGTAACATCTATAAAGCTGACACATGTGATGTTCACACTTCTGTCTATCACTGCTGCCTAGTGAAGGCATCTTACTCGAACGTCTCTTTTGCTACATGTGTGTTGGATTGCCTTTTGGTAGGCTTGTGCTAATTTCCCTTATTTCTAACAAACTCTTTGTGACAGCAACAGGAAGTTGTAAAATTCAAGTGAAAAAAGGAAGCAGGATACCCCTTGTAACTCAGTTCTGTGGGACATGGTGTCTGTGTGCACTTTGTAACCTGTTCTCCCTTCTGTGTCCCTGTTTGTTTGTTGATTTTTTTTTCTAATTAATTTTAATTGAAAGGTTCAGAGAAGCTGTGGATCAGTTAATCTGTAATACCTGTACATCTTTTGGTGAGGATAATGTCTTAAGTCAACAGTAAGCAGGAACATCAAACCGATGCTGCAAATTATTTTAATTTTGTAAGGGGGCACTACAGGAGTGGAATATATATGTAGACATTCTATATCAAAGATCTTCTGATGTAAGGTCAGGAATGATGAAAAAGAAAAAGACTTTACCCAGTCAGAGTGTAACTCTGAATTCCAGCGTTATGCAGCTGTGAAAAAGCTAAACCAATTCTAAGATTGTTTAGCAACAATAAAGATAGGGAACCATCATTGTATGCTTCAAATTTCAGCTGTCGTGTACAGGTACAGAGAGATATACATGTAAGCAGAAAAAGATCCAGAGGAAAGAATATCATTTTTAAATAGAGTTTTTAAGAGCTCAGTTTGTTTAACCTACGTAAATGAAGACGTAAGGGAATATAATATTTCTTAGTTGACATATGTTGGGGGTGAGTGTGTACCAAGACAGGATAAAAATTAGTGGGACTAAAGGATAAAATTGTCTTCAAATCAAGGAAAGTAAAATCTGCTGTAAGTTCAGATCAGGAATTAGAAAGTTTCCAACCATCTGAAGAGTGAAGTTCTGAAGTTCCTATAATCTTCAAATAGGGCAATAGGTACAAGATGCCAAAACTGTGTTAGATGGTGTCTAATAAGAATGTAGAAGGGATTACAGAGGTATGTAGCAGAATTCTCAGAGATACAAAATTACACTTTTAGTATAAATTTTTGGATTCCTAAGGTCCTGAAAAATCTAAGGGGGTTGAATAGGGAATGCTCAGTTATTTGTTTGAATAGTTTTTACATGGGCATGGCAAAAAGGATTTTTTTTGCCCTCCTGTCCTCATCCTGTCACTACAGCACTCAGCAGGTAATCACCTTCCTTCACATAGAAGGAAATCGTATATAATCAATTTTCTGTTATATTTTGTATTAACCTTTCTGTTGTCTTAAATCTGAAGGAATAAAGATTTTAATTTTCTTTCATAGGAAGCCATGATGTCTTCTTCTTTCAGTCTAACATTACGGAGAAGCTGTTCATCTGTAGTAAAAGACATAGAACTTAAATTAACTTTACAGTTGTGTTTTAATTTGGATGCTTAGCTAATGAAATTTATTAATACAGCATGATTTGATTGTCGTAGAGCAATGCAGCTATGGCTGTTCTAGTCTTTTGCTTAGTATAACTGTTTTGATTTTTTGCATATAAATCAATTTTGCTTAGTTGATGAAGCCATTCAAAAGCAAGCATTTAGTATTAAATATTAACCACATTTAGCCTTATCTCTCTGGGAGGAAAACTAGAGCATTATGAGCAAAACAGTAGGTAAGAGGAGAGGAGGACAATGTTATTCTTCAAAGCATCACACAAATACCTGCAATGTTATAGGCAGGGGTCTGTTACAGCCAGGGTCTTCTATCTCATCTTCTCCATTAGTTTAAGTTAAATATATTTGAGACTAAAAGAAGAGACAGAGATTTGTGGATGAAGGAAGCTGTTTTTTCCCCTTGCAGACTTATGCTGTTAAATTGAAGTTTCATAACTACATAAAAGTTACCTCTGTAATTTAGGGAGGTTATTTTCCGTTGATACATGTAGGGTTTTCCACAGGTAACACACAGGATCTGTTCTGGGTCATGATGCATCGTCTTGAAGCTCCCAATGCATCAAGAGGAAGGTAGATGCCTGTTGTCAGAGGGAAACATATCAGACAACTGCTCCCTAAGGCTCTAATGTTCATAGTAATTGTTAAATCATTTACATCATACATTAGCAGGAGCAATATAGCTACAGTAAATGACTCACACATATCTGCTGCTTTGTATTTACAGTGGAGAGATGGTGACTGCCAAGTTTCATAGGGGCTGCTAAAAGCAATACACCATTTTAAATAATCTTGAGCTACTTCACAATGCGCAGATCTACTAGAGATTCACAGGAAAATACTGCAAAATCCACTTCAAAAATTAACTTTTCTTTAATATAATTGGCATGAAAATACAACCTTTTAAGTGAATGCTGCAACATTTCTCTCTCTTTCAATTCATTGTTTTAGATTTATTATATCATCTATTCATTCTTTAGAAACACAATAGGGACATAATTCATGTTTCATAAAATTTGCAAGGTTACAATTTCTAATCAGTGTCTTAAGAGCTGTTTCTGGAGAAGAGGTAATAGATTTGTAAGGAAACAAGAAATTAACTAGCATGATAATAGTGCCAGGTGTAAAATTATATATATCTTAGCAACTGGCTTTATTAATTTTGATTGATACAAGGTTTTACTGGATATATGGTACTGTTGTACAATTATGAAATGCTGCTTTGTAGTGCTATTCCACCTCTCCAGCATTTGTTTTAAATATTTCAATTTTGCTTACCTACCTTGAATAATTTAACAGGTATGGAGAAATTCTCCAATGTCTGTCTTCACTCCCATGCTGACAATAGGTGCAAAGGATGCTCCATCCCTGGAGGTGTCCAAGACTGGGCTGGATGGGGCTTTGAGCACCCTGTTCCGGTGGGAGGTGTCCCTGCCCAGGGCAGGGAGGTGGAACTGGGTGATCTTTAAGGTTCCTTCCAACCCAAACCATTCTATTATTCAGTGATTCTGTGTCAGAGCAATGCAAAAGCACAGTAGCCTGTCTCTTGGGGAAAGAAGATGAGGTGATGGTAACTGCTTGGAAGGAAGACAGCTACAATGAGAGGTTTAGGGTTAGAGATAGCAAAAAATAGAATACCATATTTTGCCCCTTAGAGGTCCTCTATTAGGGGTAACAGATGCAGAAATCATAATGCTGTCCCATGTTAATGTAAAGTGAATTTAATGGTTTTGAATGAGCTTAACTGGAATGTACATTTTTTGTTTTCACATTGGAAATTCACAGGAACCAAAGGCCTTTATTGTGACCTTGAAACCATAAGTCTACCTCCTAATCAGAGAAATGATGTAATGGAAGTAACGTAGTTGATCATGTACATATCCACCTCTTACTTGACTCCTGCAATAGATCTTTCTTTTTGATAGCAAAGCATACCCTTTTTGCCCTGTGGTTTCTAGGAGTTCAGCCCATCAAACTGCAAAGTTCTATGCATCCCTCTTGTCTGTTTTTACTGAGCTGTTTCATCTGCATAATAATGTGCTAATGCCTTTGCTTAAATCTGTTCAGTCACAATCATCTATTCCCAGTACTGCAAGTAACTTTATGTGAGTACAAGCACCTCTTTTCACAAACTCATTTCCAGGATCATATCCAGGAACTGTTGAATCAAGACTTAAGAAAAACAGTAGTAGCTGCTGCGCTTGTAATAAACGCTAACTGTGTTTTCAGCACTTTGCAAAACACAAGCCTGCTCCCATCCTGGGGTTCCCCTTCAGTTAGAAATGTGTGTTTCTATTCATGTAGCTTCTGTCTTTGGAGCATCTAGATAGTCTTCTCTTCCTGAACTGCCATCTCCCAGTGTAGATGGCAAAATGATAAGCAGATAAAAAAGGTTTTCCTTATGTGCAATTTCCAAACCACATCTTAATTAAGTTTATGTAATAAATACATGAAGAACAAACGGAGACAATACCATTTCCAGTCTACAAAGCTGAATAAATAGACAGCTCTCATTTTTCTGAAGGAGTATGATCATTTAAAACATTAGTGGTTATTGCCAGCCTAAAACAGAGATATGGCCATCCAGACCTAGAGACCCAAAGCAGTAGCATGACTGATGCCTGAATCTGAATTAAAAATACAAAATAAATTTAGTTGCCAACAAAATTATTTTTCATGTGAACAGAAAGGATTTTGCTCTTTGTAGGACAGTGGCAATCTTGGGAGTTTTGATTTTCAAAAATAACAAATAAATCACTTTGTTGATGGAAAGTATAAAAGTATAGTTTTCAAAGTAATCTGTTTGCAAGGTAATGAACAATAGCGGGTTTGTCTTGCATGTGTTTATGTGTAATTCTCTAATATTCTGAAGCTAATGCCACATTTAATAATCTCAAAATTATCCTTGGACTACCAAAAACGCACTACATTTCAGGAAGATTTGAGGAACATTTCCTAATCATCTTGTGCTACTATCACTTAGCAAGAACTAAAATGTTTAATTGCATACTTGATTTAGCTTTTATCATAACAAAAGTCTTTTCCAAATAAAATATGTCCGTATTACTCAATGGCATGCCTGACTGGAAAGGGTCAAACAGTTTAGAAATTGCTGTTTGAAAGTTAAATGTGGAAAAAGCTGTCAAAAACAGAAGGTGAAATGATTTGATTCTTCACCTGCCAAGGTTGGATGCATTGAATTTTAAATAGAGTTTTAATATTATGTTAAGAGCTATTCTCTGTTCTTGGTTTATTACAAGCTGCAAGCTGGTATGCTTTTATTCTTCTTGAAAATGGTAGTCGTAAGATAATGCAGTCCTGGTCCTCTCGCCTCATCCTTTTATTGCCGCCTTTACAGATTCATCCTGCGCAGCGCAAGCTAAAAGGGCATAATCTGGGAAGTTTTCCAGATTCAAGGTACTTAACACTGAACTGACGTATGAATTGTGGGATCTTGTTAGTCTGTCATAAAAACGCACCGAGGCTGAGCACGTGTTCTGACTCTGGGCGTGCTGGTGTGCATTTTTGGCCTGCTACTACTCAATTTGTTTATTTTTTCCTGATCTAATGGGATAGTTTTACAATAATAGCATATTTAGAATTTGTGTTTCGTAGGAGTGGTGATAATAGGTTTAAGCTTTATTGCCAAAGTGATGCAAATATTCTATTAAAATTCCTGTGGTGGAAGGAGCTTTTTGTGGGATTATTAGATCCTGTTGAATCCTGAAAATACTGCCAGAACTGGTGTCTCTCTACCTAATGATCTAGCATTTTAATGACAGCTTGAAAATCATTTGAGAAAGTATTTCTAATGACATGAATAGCCTGAAATTATTGTACTACTCTTCAAAAGGGAGGGTGATTCAATTGCATATAGGTTCTGGATGGTGGATATAAATTATTTAGAAATTATTCAGTAACCTAATTGAGAAAATTGGGAAGCAGTCATGAACTACGTATGGCCACTGATTTTACCAGCAGAACTTAGGATTTTTTAAGTAGCAGTATTCATCTGCAGCACAGAAATACTTTAACACGCTGGTTTTCAAATTGTAAAGACAATAAAGATTTGTTCTTAAAGATGCTGTGAGGACAGGCTGAGGAAACTGGGCTTGTTGGGCCCAGAAAAGAGATGGCTTTGGGGGGACCTAGTTGCAGCCGGTCCATGCCTGCAGGATGGTCATTGAGAAACTGAGTCAAGGTCGTCACAGAGATACATTGTGGGACGATAACAGTCATAAATTGAAGCAGGGAAGGCTTTGACTAGGAAAACTAAGAGTTTTCTCTACAAGAGTAAACTAATATTGGACCTTGAAGGCCTGTGGGAGCTCTAGCCTAACTGGACAAAACCCTGAGCAACCTGGCGTGGAATGAGTGTAGGCCTCACTTTGAGCAGGAGGCTGGACTGGAGACCTGCTGAGGTCCTTTCCCACCAAATGATTCCGTGATCTTGTGATATATAAAAGCATGGGGGGAGGAAAGAAGATAGAAGAAATGTAATAGTGTAGTCAGCTAGAGACATCCTCTGAGTAGACATTGCCAGTTTGTAAAACATAGCAATCTGAAAGCAGATGAGAAACTATTTTTAATAAAAGAACAGCAAATCCAATGCTAGAATCATAGAATCATTTAGGTTGGAAAAGACCCTTAAGATCATTGAGTCCCACTGATTTATGTGGGATTATTAATATGGAAGTGTATTTCTAATATTCTGGTTTTTCCTATCATTATCTAATTATTTTTTATTACTACAGCTTACTTTTTTGTATCTATTTTTATGTTTTTAAAGAACTCTTTTCTTCTTTGACTTGTGGTTGCCTTGGCCATCTCCATAGATCTTCCTTCAGGATTCCCCAGGTCCCCTTAAAGCTGCCCCTCTCTCTGCTAGTCCTGTTCTTATTTTGTTTCTTTATAGTGGATTCTACAAGACATAGAATGAATTTTGTAAATGTTTTTTTGTAAATTTTGTAAATGTGGATCATAATAATTATTAAACTCAATCAAAATAATTTTAATTGATTTTTCAATCAATAGAATGAAATCTTTTTTACTTCCTTGATTGAGGCAAGTCATGACAGAAATTCCTGGGTAAACTCCAAAGAGCTCCAAATTAAATTTCTGTCATCACTCCTATAACCTATATACATGGGCTGAATGAGATACAGGCTATAGGGGGTAAAACTCTGTTTTTTATTTGCTCTTTAAATGAAAGTTTGTGCCTTCTCCTGTTTTGCAAAGGCTTCTGAGCACTTCAGTCCTCAACCTGAATGAGTGATTATATCCTCTAGTGTTCTAGCTATTAGAAGCTACCCCATCTTTCAAATTATTTATAAAGGCTGTAGAAAAATGCATTCCATCCTTTAGCGATCCTGAAGGTTAAAATTGACTGCTTGACTGTCTTTCTTAGTAGAGGAAAAGTTGTAATGAGAGAAGACTGTAATACAAGTGGAAACAATCCAGTACAAATTGCTGCTTATTGACACTGGCTGATTTACAGTATGTAGGCACATAAAAAATTAATTTTGACTTTTCATGCATTTTACATCTGATTTGCTCAATTTTCTTTGTGTGAGTTGCGTTAGCCGTCTGTTCGAGCTCAGTAGCAAAAACAGTAGGTTTCAGTAATAATAAGGATTCAAAAGACAGTGTGTGGGGCTGCTTGAATTTTGAAGATGCTTGTCATTAGATCATGGTGCTTATTCCAGACACTGTGTGAAGGATAACCCAGTAATTACACGGGTAATTCAAACCGAAGGAAAGTTTCAGATTCTATGAGAGACGCATTCAGAAAATGTATCGCAGGAGATTGTAAAGGGAAAACTCAAGTTCTCAGTTAATTTGCAATTAAAACTTTGCTTTTTAAGTCACTATAAGCTTTCCTTGAAGAAGTGAGGGAATGGCAACATGGCCTGAAATTTTTAAATTTACCTAAAGTTAAAAATATTGATAACTATAATGCAAGGCCACAAATTACTCTCTTTTAGCAATACTGAAATGTCTCATTTATAAATATTTTATACTGGTTTCCTGGAAAATGTCACAATGAAACATAGGTAGAAATAAAGATTTAATCTCTTCCCTACCTCTCAAAAAAACCCCGGTAAGCTCCTATGAAATACGCCTTCCTGACAAAGTTACATATTTATTTTTTTCAATTTATCTATTTGGCAGTGGAGGTTGACTAAAATAATTTGTAATTGAATATAGGGAAAACATTCATACTCCCAGAACATGGAGCTCAAAAACATACCATATTTCCCAGGCATTGCGTATTCAATAAAGCTCTTTTTATAAGAGCCCAGCATCTCTCATAATTTCTGTTCAGCTTTGGAAATAAGTGATACACAGAGATGAGCTACTGGGATTGTTCCACTGCTTCCATGTTGAAATTTAGCACAATCTAATCATAAAACACATGGAAATTTCTCAGGGAAGGAGTGCCTTACTACTTCCATGTAGACCCAACTCTAGTGGAACCTCACTAAGTTCTCTAATTACCAATCAGAGGCTCACTAATTTTGATCGTCTTGTAATTGTCCCGTGTTGAGCACAGGAGGGGTTAGAATAAGAATGGCAGAAAGCAAGATTTTATGGGTCTGTATATATATATATGTATATATATGTTTTTACAAGATTGATTTTGAATACTTGAAGTTGGAGGCAGACTGGATAATACAGGTGTCTCTTGC
Source organism: Scolopax mira (assembly GCA_004320125.1). Lineage (NCBI taxonomy): Eukaryota > Metazoa > Chordata > Aves > Charadriiformes > Scolopacidae > Scolopax > Scolopax mira. The sequence goes on from BJBW01009268.1 coordinate 25,127, forward strand.
TTTCGGAGGAGACAGTTCTTGAGAGGTCACACTTCTGTGCTCTGCCAGACTGTAATTTTCATGTGTTTAATAGGGTCAGAGGTCTGTTTAAAGTTATAACTGAACAAATAGCTTTTGTAGGCAGAAATTTATAGTTTTTATGCTGCTGTAATTAAAGGAATAATACCAAAATGATTGCTAGCTATTAGAGGCTGAAGAAAAACACATCTCAACCTGCAACTTGCTGTTAAACTTTTTTTTCAGGTTAGTCAGTAATGCATTAAATTGCAAGTAGACATCAAATCAGAACATTCCTCCTATAAAAAACATAAATAAAAAATATTAGCTTTTACACCACCACTAATTAGCAGAGACAGAAGTATGCTCTATTTTTGATAGTGATCTGGGTAAGCTCTAAGTGTGACGCCAGTTGGCCATCGCTTTCGAAACAGCTGGGCAAAATGTGAACGGGAAAACAAAGGCACGGTGAGATTATTCTAAAAAAAAAATTAAGCCAAGGTTCTAGAAACGTGCTTCTAACTTGTTGTTCTAATTGGAAAGGTTCTAACCCAATGCTGCCGAGTGAAGCTGATTGGGGAGTTAATTGCTCTTATGTAACAACTAATATCTGTCAGTAACACGGACTGGATAACACTGGCAGGTTTTGAAGACAGTTTGGTCCCTTTGCCCCTTCTTTCTTTGTTGTTCTGTTTACTGTGCCCAGTTAATGTGCTCTTGTGCCATAATAATCTCCAGCTAAATGGTAATTGCTCTATTGACAGCACTACTGTACATTTTTGACACATCATTATTCATACTTAACCACTTGACCTGGAATAAATGTTAAAGCAATTACTACTGAGAGCTTTTCTATGAGAAAATTGAGGCAAAGTTTAAAGATAATCAAAATGCAAAGCTGATCATGATAGCAACTGGAAAAATGGCAAATCCTATTAAACAGATTTTTATTAGCCAAGTTGATGCCAGTAGATATTATCTGGTAATTTAGTCTTATTAAAAAGAAAATAAAGCAGCTAATTGTTTACTATTCAGGAACTTATTCCAGCTTGCAATTTCCAACTGAAATTAAGCTTTATGTGGCTCATCTATTTTGTCACATTGAAATATGAAAATCATTTGGTACAAAGCACATCTGCTCAGTCCTTTCCATCTTACTGGCAAACCCTCACTCAGTGTGTCCCATACCTGTTGAGGCATTACATGCATGCGTACAGCACCAATATTTTAGTTACTCATCTCTCACAAACCACTTATCATCAGCTTTTAAAACTTATTCTTAATATTTCTCCTCCATTATACATATCTTTCACAACCACAAAAATTGTGGGAGTGTAATCTGTTGTTGGCTTGGAGACTTTAGAAGCAATTTGGAAATGGAGAGGGACGCAGTTATTGCTCTGCAATTGTGTGAAAACTGTCCAAATCTCCCAGACCAGCATTTTATTTTGATAGTTAATTGCATATTTGCTCTTCTTAGGTTTGCATCCTAAAAGGAAAGTTAAATGTTCTCTGCTTTAGTTGTTTAAAAAGTGGCATTTACACGGATCTCAAATCACTTTCCAGGACTCAATTGCAGCACGACGCCTTCAGTACAGTGCTTACAGTAAAAGCTGTAATTATAAAAGAATGCCAAAAGACATCAAGAAATCCTTAAAGGGATAGCATAAGCTTTTACTGCCCCCGCCTGAACTATGAGGCTGGCTTGAAAACCACCATTAGGATGCAGAATACTGATTGTTGAGATGTCACTATTGCTGTCAGGGGACAACTGTTATAAGGGCCAGAAACTTACAGTGGTGTCCTTATTAATGAAGCCTTTCTACACTTGACAAAAGCAAATAAAGATTGGGGAGTTTTTTAATTAATAAAATATTATAAAATAGGGGGGGAAATCTCTTTTCATGCTGATCCAGAAGCAATAAGGACTTCTGCAGCAGTGCTTTATCAGGCAGATAAATTCCTTTTTTTATTTGGTATAGCTCTCTCAACTCCCTGTTAACTAATTCAGTATACTGTATGCCTATCAAACTGATAAAAGATTATTCAGAGGGCATTTAATAGCATAATTCTTAAATTTTTCATTCACGTTATCATTTCTGATTAGTTATAAAGGACTTTTTACAGTAAGAGCAAAGCACAGCCAATTGTCTAATATATTTTCAGAAGCTGGTAGGCAGATTCAACTCGTCTTGGTCTGTTGCTGCTGTGACTTTTATCCATAGCTGAGAAAACTTTTAATAACATTTTTTTTGGAAGATTATAAAATATATATTTGTTGTTAACATTAATAAGTTATGTCAGCTGTCAGCCTTCTAGTGTTAGAGAACTGGGGAATTAGTTCCATGTTTGACTTCTCAGGTTTTTTGTTGAGATTCTTACCTCTGTGTGCATCAGAATTTTAAAAACTGCACAGCATTTCCACTAGATAAAACTTTTCGTTTGGTTGATTTTACATATTTTCCAGTATTTTTTTCCTACTTTATGTCCTTTCCCATTTTATACACATAATACATAAGGCTTTTTTTTCATATAACCATGGACTTAGAGACCAAAAAAAGTCCTGTTGTGTGCTTTTGATTTCTTTTTTTTTTTTTTTGACTAAGCATCTTTTTAGCTCAACAAATACTGATTCAGGATTTTAATGCATGTATTGTATAGTAAAGAGTGATTATGTCATAATTTCCAAACTGCATTTTCGTTAATTCAGATAATCTTTCATAAAGACCACTTTTTAACTGAAAGACCACACAGTCTATGGAACCGCAAACAATTAGCAGCTTTATTTCAGCAAGAAAGGGTTGGACACAGTAATTCCAATCAGCCCATTTCAATTTCTTTTTTTTTTTTTTTTTTAATAGAATTCTTCTTCCTCTTCTTCTTACCAAACTGAATGGACCATAGTATTTAGTATGTGTTCCTCAGATACAGTAAAACTCAGACAACTACCACAACCAATACACTATTGTTCTGTGTCATTCTACGTTTTGTAGCAGAGAGGACTGTACAGGCAGAGTAATTACTGTTGTTAGGCTTCATTGGTTTGGAGAAGAAATAGAAAGATTTCTAATTAACATCCTGATATTTTTTGTACAACCACGTGTATTGAGATTTGTTGAACTTTCCGGCTTTTGAGTCTTTATTGTTATATTTTCAACTCCTTATCCTGAAATGGGTGTGCCAAAAAACATTAACCTGTGAGGGTTTTTGTCTAGGGTTTTCCGAGGAGAAAGGGGATAGGATCATAAGGCTGAAACTGGGATGTGAATTCAGATTTTTAGGGATGTAAGGAAATCGGCAAGATTCACCAAACTGTAAATTTGTAACAATTGCTGACAGAGGAAGTAGCCTGAGTTCTAAAATATTCACTCTTGTTGAAATGCTTTACCCGTGCCAAAAAGAGTTCTTAGATTGTTCATAGTAATGTGTAGCCAATACCTGACCTGACTTGGCTGATTCATCAAGGATTCATTCTGCACAGTTTTGGGGAAAACTTTTATCGTCTGAGACTTTGCAACAATATTAGAATGGCAAATAAAGAGAAGAGTTAATTTCTCAGTGTTGCAGACAATTCTGTGGAAGCACATTAGCACTGCTGTGTTAACGGGGATCCCACTGGTTTTAAAAATGATTGTTTGGAAGACAGTAGGAGAGAATTGTGAAGAGGAGGAAATCGGGTTCCTCTCGGAAGATGTTGCAAGCATGACACGGTGTAGCTAACACTGCTCATCGCTCCTAGATTTTATTGAGCCCTTCCTTGCAAACTTCCAAATATTTTCTTAATATTCGTGTCAGGCTCCGTAAAATAATTTGCTGGAATCTTTTCAGGCTTGGATATCACATGTGAACCAGAAAGCAGATGTAGAGAAATATCTTTTGTAAAATATAGATTCAACTGTGGGAAGTGTGAAACAGAGAAAGGTGTTTATTTACTCATGCAGCTTTCTTTTTATTGTGAGGCTAGCACTAGAATGATTCTTAGGTAAGTCTTTCTGCAGCTCAAGTATTTGTCTGAATTTGTACTCTGGTCAACTGTATACCTCCATGTGTATTTTAAAAGGGTATTTCTGAATCAAATCCCAGGCTTCAGGAAATGTTCTAGGATTCAGTGAACAGAAACATACTGGTTCAATAAATAAATAAATCAGGAAAAAAAAGGAAAATAAATCACAGGTGTGAGTCTCTGCTACTTGAATAGCAGAGCTTTATCCATAAGTACTTTCAACATTGCAAGTTCATCAAAGCCCACAGTAGCATTATTTCAAGGTTTCTCAGTATGGCTGCCATCACTTTTGCCCATCTTCCAAACAAGTTTTTGTCATTCTGAAAGGAAAAAATAAAGTGGTGGTGGGACACCATCAAATCAAAAGCTGGATGAGGATAGAAGTGTGCCAGAATGTGGAAAGGAAGACCATAGGGCATTCTACTTCTTGGCTAGGTACAAAGAGCAAGCAGGAGGAGGAGTAAGAGCAAGGAGGAATAGACATTGGGTTCACAGAGCTGAAGATGGTGAGGGATGGGTGTTGCAGAGAGGAGATCATAGGAATGCACACGAATGACAAAGGGTCTTCCATTGGCTGCTGTGGGGTGAGTGAATAAGGAATTGGACCTCGCTAGGAGGTGGGCAGTATGGAATCCCTCAAGCTGGAAAGACTAGATCCCATGAAACATTTTCAGCAAGAGTGCAAATAAAATTCTTCTCCTAGTTCCACATGCCTTATGCTGTTTCAAGGTTAAAATACACTGGTTTATTTCATATCAACTGGATGAAATTTCAGACGATAGGTAGAAATAAAGTCAATATTACTTTCATAATCATTTTATTCTTTACTGTCTCTTACAAAAATGCAGATTATTCCAGAATAATAAAACTGGATTCTCATTTTATTAATTGTTGAAACTGTTGGTGTAAGTTTTTAGATTGCTATTCTGCATTTATTGGCTTCCCAGCTAGTGCACAACATGGTTTGATTGGAGTGATACTAAGATGTTGAGTTGGGTGCAGTAGTCAGAAAGCAAGTGTATGGCAAAACCCTCATTTCACTGACTTGAATGCAGCAAAATGGTGCCTTTCCTACACATGCCAGAGGACACTGCAAAAGAACTCAATGGTCTTACCTTTGTAACCACCTTTGAAGGACTGACTAATGCATTGCCGACTTTGAGATTATTTGTTATGGTGTCTTCTAACAGTATAATAACAAATGTGCTTCAGAAAATGCTGCTCTCAATTAACGAGACCAGACTCTGAAAATCGAACTGGAAAACTCCCAAATATCTTGCTGTGCAGTTGGCATGCAGAATAAGGCACCTTGAACCAATAGCACATTTTTAAATTTAGATACTGGGTAAGTGATTGGCTGAACACTGAAGGTGGCAGATCTGGAAACCTCCAGATGTGCACATCAGGTTCTGCATGGGTTGATCTCCATCGCTTTGCTTGCTCGCAGAGATGTGCCAATAACTCGGAGAGGTACCTGCAGATCACCATAACAAACCCTGAGCCCTTTACCTTTTAAGGGCATTAGCAACAAGAAATGTGGCTTATTAATAGTTAGATAAAAATCTGTGTATTTTTTAATCTATAAATATTATTGGAATAATGAAAGTTTTCTTACTAAGAGCTGATATATGAGTGTTCTAATTCCAGGTAAATTGACTAAATGTATAGATTCATAGTATTTGTATGAATGAAGCATTGTACACTGTTAATTAATGAGCAAGCATCTTTAAGGAAGATACATAAACACTTCTATGAGGGTTGGGGGGCATGTTCCTAAGTTTTATCTTTTAATTTCAGCATGGTGGCAGCAATTGAAGGAAGCGACCAATTTGTTGGCATGTTTTCTTTCCTGATAGTTCAAGATTATTAGTGCCCCAAACTAGAAAGTGATACTGATACATTAATCCCCTCTGAACAAGAAGGAGATCTATAATGTAATTTAAGAACCATATACTTTAGTGCCATTTTGAATTGATTGATCCTGTTGTTCTTATCACAAACAATGACAAGTGTTGAAAGTATAAAGAATTTGCCTAATTAGAGACAAATTAATGAGGATGCATTTTCTTTCTGGTATGTGAAACACCAGGAATGCTAGAGATGGTGCCTTGCTTTGTTACAGCGCTGGTAGGGTTTCCAGCAGAAATATAGGGCAAAGATATTGATTGGAGTTCATTTTAGAACATTAAATACTGCATGTGCTACTTGAGCTTTCAGCACTGATTTAGAAATAGAAACACAACAGAGAGGCCAGTACAGGGAAAGCTACGCCTCATTTGTCTGCTGTGTCATCTGGTGTAGATCAGGAGCACTTTCTGTAGTGTTCATGAAGTTCCACCAGTTTAAAAGGTAATATAAATGAGATCAGGACTAGCTCCATTATATGTAATGCAAGAAAAGCAGATAATTTAAATAATAGATTTATGCCAGATCTGCCCTAGGGCAAATAAGAAGTACTTTAATAATGCAGTGTTTATTTGGATGTATTTTATTACAATTTTACTAAAAATATCCAAATAGCAGGGGAAAAAAAAACCAATACTACACATGTTCAGCATTTAGGACAAGTTATTTTTGCAATAAGATTCTTGTCAGACTGTATCATTTTAGTACTTCACCTGTGACACTATAAATAATACATATTTATTTAAGTAGAGCTATTATACACTACTATTTCTATCGTACATAATTTATAGACAGTGATCTCCTAACATGTGTAGGTAATGTTCTCTATGAAAAGAAATGTTCAGAATAAAATTATTTTAAAGGAATGAAGCAGTTACTTAAACTGAATTGAATCGAGAGCTCCATTTTGAAGGCACGCATTGATAACTGCTTTTTTGAAAGAAAAGTATTAGCTTTGCTTTTTCAGCCAGGGAACTTTGGCATTACAATAATTTTCCTTTAATAATTGGTGTGAAGCATCAAATAACAACAGGAAATATAACTGCTTAAGCAGAAGTGTGATTACCCCTGAAACTTCAGAGATACCCCATGTATTCCAGACGATGCCAAGGTGTTTGGTCAGAAATAAGCCTGTAAAGATTTTGTGTACATTTTTCTGCCAGTTGAATGGACCCCTGCCCCATATTACACTGAGATTGTAAAATCATCTTTGCATCCATGACTAAACTCATATAGGAAATTGTTTGGGAGACCTGCCTTCATGTTTCCTCGGGGGTAAATCCTCTTAAGAATACTTTTGCCACTGTGCTGCCTTTAATAGCTGTTTCCTGAGAGAGCAGAAGAGCCTTCATATTGTAAATCTGTTCTAACTTTCTAATCTCATGTGTAATGGAGACATCTCTGTCTCTGTCTCCCGTCTTTTCCAGGAGAGTTTGTAAAATGACTTGTATGAGGAATTAAATTCCACATTCCCTGTACAAATGTCCTTACACATAGTTGTCTGCTCCATAGCCTTTGTTTCTTTTATTTCAGCCTGATGCCTCCTATATTTTTTATAAAAATAATAGAGGTTGTGTTGGGAGAAACACAACCAGCCTGATGCTTCCTATTATTTTTTCTCTTCCAGCCTGATGTTTACTATATTATTTTAGAAAAATAATAGGGTTGTGTTGGAAGAAACATTTCAGGAACAGGACATCTGAAAGGAACAGTAAAAGTAATAGAGTTTTAAGTATCTGTAGTATTTTATCCCTCCCCTACATGTACGTTGGGTTTGTAACTCCATTGTACTGTCTACTGTTAGCTATGTTTTCTGAAGTCTGGAAATGGTATATGGAAAATTTCCTTTGAAAGCAGCAGCTGTGTTTTGCCAGGTTAAGTGTCAGAATAGGGGTGCATTCTGTGCTCAATCTTGTTCTCTTTAGCGGGGCTGAACTGGGTCTTATTCATTAAGGGACCAACCCAGAGTTCTCTGAACTCAAGTGAACGTTTCCCATTGACTTTGTCGGTTTTGGCTCGAGCTCCAATGGCAGTTCTGTAGCTTTTCGTTAGGAGGATTAAAATGTACTCTTTCATTAGTTAAGTGCAAACTGATTTCCAAATGAGTCAGAATATATTGAAAGTAAAACTGACAAATCATTGGTATTGATTTAGACACTGTTAAACAGGGGCAGTGCTAACACACAAGGGTTTATTCTTTGTTACGACTTGCTTATAACCCCAGTTGATGGTAATGGGAATTACAGGCATGTCCAGAAGAGAATGTGCCCTTTGTAAATTCCCTATAAGCCTTAGACTAAGGAGCCACAGTTCTGTGAGGGTTCAAATACATTTTCTGGTGCAGGCAAAACTTTCTGAACTCTCCTGTCTCCTTTCATTGCGGTTCTTGGAAGGTAGACCTTTCAAGAAAGAAGAGTATCCCAGAGCTAATTTCTTGCCGTTCCTTATCTCACAGGGAAGATGCCAGGAGATGGGCATTAATAATTAATAATTTGAAATTTAAGCAATTGGGAGGTCCCTGTGGACTAGAAGCAGCCAATGTTGTTCCCATCCACAAAAAGGGTGTGAAGGAAGACCTAGGCAACTACAGACCTGTGAGCCTAACCTCAGTTTTTGGAAAAAATTATGGAAAAGATTATACTGGGTACCCTTGAAAGTCATGTGAAGAATAATGCAATCATTATGTACAGTAAATATGGGTTCAAAAGGCTGAAAATGGTTCAGAAAATGCTGTCCAGATCAGGAGTTTATTTGGTTCTTGTATTTCCAGGCATTTTCAGTTCACTCAGCACTGTACAAGCAGAAATGAGGGAGGGTGGGGGAAAGTGGAAGGGAGAAGGGTGAGAAAAGGGAGCTTTTGCCTCTAGGAGCTTACAGCTTAAACCAGACATACAAAATGAGGTGTAAAATAAAATAACCACAGATAAAATATGATACATTAGTAGAAACTGTTAGTGGATATATGTAGCCATCTTTCTGAATAAGTTGTTTACAAATAGAAATGTTGACTAACCAGTGTTCCTAAGTTTGTTTATGTTTCTGACAAAAAGATACTGGTTTAAATACAAGACAATATTGGCTATGTGCAAGTTAGATGGAAACAAACTGACACCCTGGTGAGCCCTCATAAGTCTACAAATCAAGCACAGTTTCCTACCTGTCTCGAAAACCACTCACATGGCAAACGTAGTTGCATGCACACGTACCATTTCTCTCATTAATTTTGTGTTTATGGTTTCCAACTCATTAATAATAGTAACACATAGCTTGCCTTCCTCTAAAATGTAAGCCAGATGCTGTTAAAAAACAAAATACTCTGCTAGTGGGGTTGGGCTATGACATGTCACTCACACTGTGATGTGGCGTGAATGTGTCCATCTCAATTTGTAAGCAGTGATCTGCTGATAACTGTGATGTAGCAGGTCAGCTGAAATAAAGCAGGTACCAGCAGATGCCACTCACCACCCTGCTCATTAGCAGTGCCCACGGGAGGTTAAAGCAGCACGTGGCAGCGTGAAGTTTGCCGCCTGAGTGTCCATTTGTTTTCTTCTGGGACGTTATTGCTCTATGGGGAGTGGAGGGAGGAAACCGTCATGGGAAAGACATGGAATGGGAACCCCCTGATCACCCCAGCTATTTCCCACATCTCTGAAATTCTTCTTGTGCTAATAGTGACATCATTTTCTCTTAATTTCATTTATCTCTACTTGTAGGTTTGGGGCTTGATTCAGTGTTTGCTTCTTCCTCAACCCTACTGCTGAGCCTAAACTACCATCAAATTCATAGAATCACAGAATGGTTTGGGTTGGAAGGGTCCATAAAGATTATCAAGTTCCAACCCCCTGCCCTGGGCAGGGACACCTCC
>BJBW01009268.1:34957-62249 GCA_004320125.1 Scolopax mira
TCACCACCCTCACAGCAAAGAATTTCTTCCTGATACCTAATCTAAATATCTCCTCTTTCAGTTTAAAACCAAGTTCCTCCACTTGTCTGCTGTCTACATCTGGGAACAACAGAAATCCTTACATACTTCTCTTGTCTGTTTTAAAAATCTATGACTGTAATTTTTTTTAAAAAAAGAACAACCAACCAAACAAAAAACCCAGCTTTGAGGAACATATCCAACTGGACTTTCTGTCAAGGTCTTGTGGGCACTAACCAGCCTTACTGTCCCTGCTCAGCCTCTCCCACACTGCTCAAGGACACTTTTACTTTACTCCAGTCCTGATCTCCACCATATAAGCAGAAAGGAACTCAGTTGGCTTAGCAGAAAAGAGTCCATGTGTGATTAGAATCTCCCCACTACTTTGCCACTGTGCAAACCTTGGAGTTTGAATGGTGGTATAAAAAATCACCTACAGACTTTTTTTAATATATTAATTACATTTCATATTTAGGGGAGGACCTGGTAAGCATTAGGGTAAAAGCCTTTTTGGATGTGCCATATACTCTCCAAATACTAATGTAGGGCAAGGGGGCATCTTATCCTCCAGTTCCTTTACACTCCTGGATACTTTGCTGATCATGTTATATTTTTATTAGACTGAAGAAATGTTTTTCAATCCCTAAATGCATAGTATTAAAAAAAAAAAGTGAATGAAAGAACCGTTGGTGTTCACAATATGTGTGGAGGTTGAGCAATCAATATCTGTGTATGAGAAGAAACATGAAATGTATCTATGAGGACATAGCTTCCAGCATTTTGTGATCATTCCATCTGTATTAATTTAAACATTTATATTTTCTTATTAACTTGAATTGTTTCGTACAGAATGTTTTGGTTGCTCGTTGTTTTTTTTTTTTGATAGGTTGAACATATACAAAGCACAGTGCAAATCCCATAAACATTCCCCCATCTGTTAGTGGGCCTTCTTCAGATGAGGTTTAACTTTTAAAATATGGTTTTGAGGGAATTGCTAGCATTTGTCTGACTTGTCATGACATTTCAGTCATTGAGAGGTTTTTGTTTCAGAGACAAATGAAAATCCACCAAGTAGGATCACTTTGCATATCCTTCTGAGTCACTCTGCCCTTTGCTGGGTGAGGGCAAACGAGTTTTGCCATTTTGTCGAGCCTCAGCACAATAAAGTTGACTGTTACAAACAGGCTTTTGAACTTAGAGGATGCCAAGTGGTGAAATGACTCAAATACCAATAAGCATTATGTGGAAACGTTGGCAGCCTGGCTCCAAATGACCAGCATTGTTCTGCTAAAAATGTTCCCATGGTGGCTGTGAACTTGTCCAGTGCCACACTGAGTTTGTTTTTATTGAAATTAGTGAACTTTTTTCCCCCCACCTCTTTCCAGTTTGCATATAATTGAAGCAGAGATGTTTGGACACCTTATAATGTGGAAGATTCTTTAGATTTCATAAATACTACATCATCTAATTCATCATGGAATTTGTTTGGCAATACCTCCCACATGACATCTTGCTCGACCTAAAAGAAAAAGGAAGTATGCTGCCAACATAATTATCCCTTATTTCCTGATGCAATAATTTAAAAAAAGAGAGATGACATGTTCTGTGAGCTTTCTCCAGGGAAAATAATGATATCACCGACTTAAAATGAGATCCTCATTTGAGTTTTTTATTAATTAACATCTCTATATCTGGAGGAAAAATACTTTAATACAGCAAGTGGAACTAGTATTGAGTAATATCCTTACAACAAAGACTAATTCTATTTTCTGTGACTTTTTAGGTTTTAAACTGAGGTAGGTTTGTCATGCTTTTCTTTATTGCATTGTTTTTCCCAAACATAGTAAAGATTATGTTGGTGTTTTTTAGAAGTATGCTACCATGTTCCACATTCTGATGTTTGCAAAAATGAGATATATTTCCCTCCATGCTGCTTGATTAATGTACTTAAAACCAGACATGGTTTCAGTAATGATGACAAAATATGGAGTGCTCAGAGAATGATTATTTGCATAGATTTCAATATTTTCAAAGAAAAATTGTTACTTTGCAGAGTCAAATAAGAAAAGATAACAAAAAAGTCATAAGATTATAAAAAGCTGTAAAATAGGAGTTAGAAAATAAACTGCTCAGATTTATGCTTCTGTATCAGCAAAAACCTGAAAATGAAAACATTGTCCTTGTAAAACAAATATATATGTATTAAAAAAAGAATAGGAGGAGAGAAGGAAGATAGTAATTTAATATAAAAGTTGAATGCATAAGAGTTTTTTATTTATTAGTATAGCTTGAATTTATGCCAGATATTAATGGTTTAAAATCATAAATTTTAGGAAAGCTTTAAGCATCTAACACTTGTTGACAGTTCCTAGGGTTCATAGAAAGCCAGTGAGAAAATGAAGGTCCCCATTTCCACCCGGACTTCTGCAATGTGACATGTAGGTTCCTCAGTTAGTCAGGCCCAGTAAAGCCCTCCTTTCTATAATCAGTTCCAGAGAGACTAATCCTAATGTGAGATGAATTAAACACAAGTGATGTTCCTGATAGGATAAAGGTAGAAGATTTTCCTAAATCACTTTTCCGTTTCAATAAAATTAATCTGTTCCATGTATGATAACGCATTTTATATGATTAAAAATTAAGGCTTGGTTAATGCTTACACTTCTTTTTAATAGGGAAAGCACCAAATCACAACAATTTATCAATAAGTGAAGGCAGAGACCTTTATTCCCCTTGACTACCAAGAATGTCTTTGGTCCCTTATTTTCTTTTCCTATAATTCCCATAGGATTCTTTGGAATAAAAAAAAAAATGTTAAAAGACATCTTCACGACAGCTGTTTGTCCCTGTTTTCTGATCCTCTTATTTCAAAAAAACTGCATTAGGTAGGGACCAAGACTTTCACTGAGACTGTCACCAGTGTCTGTCTGTTACACAAACGTGAGGTGATCAGATAAATTCATCCCGTGGAAAGGACCGAGCAGCAAGAGACCGGTTTAACAGTCAAATGGCAGAGATCTCACAAGCCAGGTCACAAAGCATCTGACTCTTCTGTGCAGCTTGTCTTAACAGTGCAAATAATACAAGTAAAATTTCTGGACTTTTTTTTTTAAAGTGGATGATAGAAATCCAAAAGCCTTCTTTTCTCTTTTCATGTTACTGAAATCCCCCAAAGTGAAGTTATTTTCTCCTGAGAGAGACCAACTGATATGCTGTATCCAGTGGAAAAAAAAAAAAAAAAAAGAAAAAATAAGAAGAGATTGTTCAGAACTAGTGCATAGGGGTTTGCTTATAGGTGTCATTGTGTCTCACATCCCTGCTGTGAAAATCAGCTTGCATTTGAATGTGCATCTTGACCCATAAATGTCACCCTGGTCCACTGAGCATCTTGACTTCAACATTTCCTGTTGTAAAAAGGACAATGGGATAACACTTCTTTTTTCTGAAGGAGGGACCGGTGTGACAATGTGTGCATGTGTGCAGTCAGGAGAAACTGCAGCAACTCGGGATTTAAAAGCATGTCATCAGCCACCATCAGGAGATCACAGGAGAACCAAGTTGCTGGACAGTTTTTTGAAAAACGCAGGGATTATCATTTCTGTTTCCAAGTCACTTCTCCTTTTCACAGCCCCTGAATCCTTCTTGGTCTCTCTCCATCAATAGCTCCATGACGTGATGTGCTTGTAGTAGAGCACGTCCAGCTGCCTGGACAATGCAGCAAGGCATGTGAACAATGGAACAAGAATGTTCCGGCACACACATTATTTATGGGCTAGCCATTTCTTAATTACATGTATTTTCTAGTATAAAACATCTTAACATTAGGCTTAGAAACTGAAATTTGCCCTGAGAAAACACTGTGGAATAAAGCTTCATGTGGAATAAAAGGAGTTCCAGCTTTAATATCTCTTGATGTTTGCATAACAGCTGCAATTGTTTTTCAGGAAAAAAAAAAAAATTACTTTAATTCCTTGCCTTTTCTGTTCTAGATGCTATTTACCAGTTATGTCCTTCAGGGCATTGCTTCACCACCAGAAATAAGCACGGTTCAATCAGATTGCCAACATCAGTCCTTCAGTTTAACGCCCAAGTGGTAATTCTGTTACTGTAGGAGACAGAACTTCTTGTATACCTACAAGACTTCAGAATTTTAAAAATATTAAAGGTTTATAGTAGTATTTGTACACATTCCTGAAGGCATGGGCAGAGTATGCTGGTTCTAAAAATGTTTGTGAGTTTGCTTTTAGAAATTACGTTTGACTGATTTGAATTAAATTATGCAAAGAACGATAGTGTTTTCAAGATGATTTAGCATTATTTAACAGTCATTTAAATATTTCCCTTGCTCAAGTACCAATTTTCACGCCGTTCCATCAAAGCAATAGAGATTATACTTTTATCATAAAGAATGATCAAAAAGATCAAAATACAGACTTTTTTTCCTTCCAAATGTAGGACAGATGGTTCAATTTTAAAAATACCAAACAGCATCTCCATTTTCTGCGTATGTCTGTGTATGTATAGGTACCAACCTGAATGTCAGCATATCTTTTCTTCCACTAAAAAGTTACTTTAAATGATTTTGATTGTTCTTTTTACAATGATCAATACTAGTACCTAAAGAGGATTTAAATATGAGCCCAGGGAAAACCTTTATTATTAAGATACGCATCATAAGAACAATGTCTGGTGTTTTCACAAATGTCTGTATTGGAACAGCAAGACTAGAACTTTGATGTGATGTACAAGAACCTGAGAGAAGCCCTGATATAAATGTCATCTCTTATCAGAATCTGAAATTTGATGATTAACACCAGTACCTTATGCACTGAGACGTTTTCATAGATATTCTCAAAACCACTATTGAAGTGTTTGATAGATCTCATTAGAGCACTTTGATGTCTCCATTCTTCATATTCAGAAGATAAAAACCTCAGGTTAGGATACAGCTGGTTAAATGCAGATAGAAGAGGATATTAGGGAAAAAATGGTATTGTTTATGGCTGCTTAGAAAAGATGACATTCAGTAAGGGAAACAGAAAGATATAATTGAACTAAAACAACTAATTGTATTTCTAGGAATACTTTGATAACAGGTAGGAGTCTATTTGCCTACACACATACTGATTTAAAGAGTATTGCTGTCATGGTTTCATTCAGACTGAGAGAAATTAATCAGAAAATGGCAGACAAAATATCTGTGCAAGAGATAGGAAATAATTTACCAATAAATCATAGAACAGTGCTAACATGAATAACTAAAAGTGATTCGTGCACTGTATAAAAACCAGCCTTTTGTGGATTGACAGTTACAGGACTAAGAGAGAAAATATTCAGCATGGCATAATGTCTTGTTACCATTAGTTGTTTTGCAGCTGATTACTTCTAAGAACATAATTAAGAGGCAACAGAACACTACAGACTGTTTTTTTTAAACTGTAACAATTGTGTACTTTTAAAAAAATTTCAAAAGAAATAATATCACATGCTCATTCTTTTTTAATTCTGCCAATTATTCAAGAAAATACTTGTATTTTCCACAATTATTTCCACCAATAAAACTAAAACTCCTTTCTAAAACTCCTTTTAAATCCTGAGTGTAAATACGAATCTCCAGAACTTGTACAGCTTGTAAGTAAGCTGTAGTGTGCCTACAGTGGTGTCTTTAAAAAATACCAGTATTTATGTGGCAGGTAATTGATGTAGAAACAACGAATTCTGAACTATTGTGTCTTAATAAAGACTACGTGCTTCATAAATGCTGCTGTTACTATCTTTTTGAAATATTAGTTGCACTTTTATCCATGTTGATATAATAGGATGACTGCGTTCTCTTAGATATAATATTATAGGGCATTATTTATAACTGAACTATTGTCTATAAAAATAAAAGCCTTCTGATCCATTCTAGCTATAGAATAATAAATAGGAATCGTGTACTTTTAAAAATACATCTACATGGACATTTAATGTGCAATTTAGTACCTCAAGCTCAATTCATTCCCTTTAAAGTTTTACTTCAAAACAACTTCATTTTTTTAAGTGACTGAATTAAAGCTTTTTAGTGTTTCCTGCAATCTCCCAAAGCAGAAATAAAATCAGTTTTAATTTATTTTATTTGCTAACACTGTGGATATAATTATTGCTGCAGAGTCTTTTTAATTGTTTTCAACTAGGTGCTTGTCTTTAAGTTGCAATAGACTTCTAATTCTGCATTGTTGATATTCCCTTGTTAGTTTTGACAAAGCATCATAAATCCAGGTATTTAGGCTTATTGAATTTTGAAATGAGGTGATTAGTTGGAACATGGATGAATGAACCGATGCAAAGCAAAATGAATTTTATGATTTACTGTCATTTACAAGTTCCTTTGGAACCATTATGCACAAATTGTAAAATGTATTAAGAGGTAAGATATCACAGTTATAATCAACAATGTAAAATTTTCTCAAAGAAAAGTATTCAAGCAGTCCCCCAAAAAGAGTAATTGTTGAATAAGTGTTTATTATACACAGTTAGTTTTTATTATAGATCGTGCTTTTACACTCCAACGTATCAGTATGCAAAAAGGTATCTTAATAGATTTTCAGTAGCAGCCAGGGATGTTAAAGTTCCAAAGCTGTTAACATTATAATTTGCTTTCAAATATTCATGTGCTTTAGAAGAGGCATATTTAGGATGAATTTGTCAGTTTTTACTTAAAGTTTGTAATGGTTATTAGCTAAAGGTAACAGCAAACTACACTAATGTGTGCCCTCGATGCCTGGTCTTTGATATTTCTAGGAGTCTGGTAATTTTTTTACTAGGTTTGAAAGGAAAAGGGTTTGGAATTTTACCTGCGTAGTACAAAATGCTAATACACATGCAAATATGAAGTAAAACACGGATGCATTGTGCTTTTATTTCCAATTAAATAAAGACTTGAGTTTAATTATTAGAAAAGAGAGAGATAACCTAGATGTATATTCAGAAACTGAAGTTTAAAAGTCAGAGAGCTTGAACTCCAAGAGCTTTGTAGCTGCTTATTTTTTATTTTAATTTTAGGCACAGTCTGAACATAAAGGACTTCCAGCCATAAGAGCCCCAAGAGCTGTTTCTCTGTTTGAATTACAATTCAAAGACCAAAAGTTTCCCTGGAACTCGAATGAATTGCTGCAGGCCTCTGGGAAGGCAAATGATGAGAACCCCGTGTAGCGGTTCTCCTGGGCTGGTGCGGGAAAACATCAGATTAGGCTCTGCCTATTCTTCTGATTACCTGGGTTCCTATCTGCCCTAAGGTGGGATGTGCAAGAGTTCCAAACTTTCTTGCTTCTCTGAACGCTGGGCCAACATCAAAGTTAGGTAAATCATTCCAAATTTGCATCCTGCCCTTTGTTCCCTACAAAGCCAAATAAACTTTAGATGAAATTTTAAAGAGTAAATCTACTTTTAATCTAGTTAAATACTAAAAACCTCAGAATCTTAATGTACATTTGCCGGTGAGTTTCACAAGACATTTATAAGTATTTATAAGAAGTCTTATGATTTATATTTTAATCATCCTGTTGACTGGAAGTCCATTTGACTTCAACCATTTGAATGGTTAAAAGTACCAGAGGGAATGGTATGAAGCTGCGGCAGGGGAGATTTAGATTAGATATTAGGAAGAATTACTTTACTGAAAGAGTGGTCAGATACTGGAACAGTTTGCCCAGGGAGGTGGTGGAGTCACCGTCCCTGGAGGTATTTAAGAAACGTGTAGACATGGCTCTTCAGGGCATGCTCTAGTGCCCAAGATTATTAGTTTGTGGTGGGGTGTGGGTGTAGGGTTGTGGGTGTGGGGTTTAGGTGGTGGGTGCTTTTTTTGTGTGTGGTTTTTCTGGGGTTTATGGGTTTGGTTGTTGTTTGGGGTTTTTTTAGGTTTTGTTTGTTTGTTTGTTTTTGTTTAGTTTTTTAATGTGGTTGGACTCGATGATCTCAAAGGTCCCTTCCAACCACTAAGATTCTGTGATTCTGTGAATAACACCATTTGACTTTTCACAGATTAATAAAAAAAGATTTGTCCTTATTTACAGAAGATTTAGTGCTTATAAAACGATATAGAAGTTTATATGCAAAAGTTATATTGTAATTTTGTTTTCAAATGTCCTAGTTTTGATATCTCATAGAAGAAAACTGATTTTTCTCTCTTGCCATATGTAGTGTTCCTAGTTCCACATTTGATTTCTTGCTTTGCTTTGCTCTGTGTAATATCGTCTTTATATATGTGCCATCCAACAGTAAACACTGCATGGATACAGAGCAAACTTTGGTTGTAGCATGGTCAAAGTCTTACACTGTTTTCTGTGATAATTACAGTGTGATTTTCCTACCTACAAACCCTAATATTTAGCTTTAGTTCTTTGCTGCTGAAAGCAGAGAGGAGCTAATCCTTATGGCACAGGACTGTGATATAAACACAGCATTTGGTCTTCTGAATGGCTCCATCTCTTATCCTTGGGATTAACAGAATCAAATTCTTTGGCTCTGTCTGGGATGGGACCAGTACCCCAGCCTCAGATCTGGGACTTTCACGTATGCCATTTAATTAATGCCACTATAAATATTATTGACCTGGAATCTGTGCCACCCCTACTCCCATCTGGGTAATTTGTGGAGACATTACAGACCACAGCAGGGTTGTTCCTCTTTGCAAAGCAGAGAGGGGTCATGAGGGGATAGTACAAATAAGGTATGTGGTTTTCTATATTGCAGGGAGTTTTATTGGACATACTTTTTGACTCAATTTTTTCCAGCATTTTATTCACAATGGGATGAACTTCACTGAACCTGCAATACACAGCATATATTTATATGGATTCTGGTAGAACAAACCCATAAGTTTATATGTACCTTTACAGCAAACAGGGCTCTGTTGGAAATAGACATTCACATTCTTTGCATTCTTCCCTTTGTGGGGTTATGGCTTCACAGTTTTATATTTAATAAAACTTTGTGGCAGGAGAGTTAGTTTGTCATTTAAAGAAAGGTGATGGAATCTCTGTCCGATGAAATGATCAGATATAGTTCCCACAGGGAACAAAGATGCATTAAGAGTTGTGAAAGCAATTATGAATAATCTTGAAGTGGATGTTTTGGGTTTTTTTATTTTTCCTTGTGTCTGCGTTGATGTTTTTTCAGTCAACTGTAACTTCAAGGTGTGATTTCAAGCTTTTGCTCTCAGTTTCATTTGGTCACATTTACCTACACTAATGGGTAGCTAATGAGATTCAATACTGTACCAGAGAATTTAACATTTAACCCTACTAGTGGTTTTATTTTACAGCTATTTACCTTGAGGCTTATCTCACCTTCACACTGCTTTGCTACAAGCCGTCTGATGCTAGCTAGGTGGTGATAAAGTTACTTTGAAAACTTCAGGGCTTATAATAACCCCGCACACCTTTACAGCAAAGTGCAGGATGTTGACCCTCGCTGCTGTTTGGGGATAAAAAAAAAGAGGTAAATATTCCAGCTACTGAGGAACGATCCAGTGGTGAGTCAGGTGCACAGTTCCTTCAGAGCTGGACTCTGGCTTATCCAAATGTAGACTCTTAATTACCTATGTGCGAGGCAAAAATGCTCTAATAAGAGCTCCGAGGTTGTATTTTAAGCACCTTGACAGAAAACATGGCTCTTTTGCTTTTTTTTAATTCAACCTTTGTTTCAGAGGTGAAAACTGTATCATTATATTTAATTGGCTACCTGCAGTTCATTAGCGGCAGCATCATTAAGTAATACTGGAACATTTGTAGTGGCTAATCTTTCAAGCATTTAGCATTCACGATGACCTCGTTAAAAGTAACAAAGGTCAGGCTTCAGTTCACCAGAGTCGCCCGTTCAGCAAGGAGACTAGCACAGCAGAGTAATCTCTGCGTGTCACTTTTCATTAATCATGCTACTTCCCTCTTCGTGAAATTCCAGCAGATAATTGTTACTAAATGCGATTTGCAACACCCTGCGCCGTGGTTGAAGGACCAGAAATAGGCAAACAGATAAAAACATTGTTTAGCTTGCAGGCAGCAAGTGTTTGCTATTCAAAGGTACATCATGCATAAACATTGATTTAGCCATGAGCTGACACTTATAAAGCTTTCGCTGTTTCCAGAAAGCCCTGTGGTCAGGCTAAGTAATAGCCAAGGGCGAGTGTTTTTACCTGCTTAGCAAGGTTAGATTTTATATAAATTGTCTGATCCTGAAATAAATCAGTTTTCATAATGTTGAGCTGCTTGGGCATTGCCATAGGTCACAACAGGGTACACTAAACGAAACACTTGCAGGTGCAGTTGGAAATGTGTTCCCCCGTAAGTTTGCCTGTGACGATATCAGATAAATATTTCATTAAAAACATAGTTAACAAAGAATTCGTTTGTTTTTCCTTTATCTCAGAACTTATTTGCACGTGTCTTCTCTGTGCTATGAAATTTCTAGGATGAGTTTATCTTCTTTTCCATCTGCACCTTGTAAACTCCAGTGAAAGACAAACAGTTTTAGAAACACACCAGTGGAATTCCATGGAAAAAGATGCTCACGTGTTTGTCGCGTGGCCCAAAATGCAATTTTATTCAACACCTGGCCAAATTCTGTTCTGTCACAAGAATGCAGCTGGTAGAATTTTCAGAAATTCCTCTGATGTTCAATTTTATTGCTACTGGCAGAATGGAATTGCATTCCTCTATTTGTCCAAAATCTTAATCTTACTGATCTGCCTGTTCAGAGAATTAGAGACAACAGCAAAGTAAGCTGTAGCCTTAGTGTGAATGTTTTAGCTCAGTCACATACATTGCAGAACAACTGGTAGTGAAAGTGGATTTATTCATGGATTCTTCAAATGAGTTTGACTTGCGACTTACAGGAAATAAACTAATACAAAGTCAAACAAAATTCAGGAGCCAACCCTACTCATAAAGCGCATCTTAAATGTGTACTGGGTAAGAATTTACAGCAGTACAGTTTCTTCAGTGTATGGTTTTCAAAGTTTTTTTGAAATACATTTCTGTTGAAATAAGATAGAAAATCACTGTTATTATTCTCAGGCTTCTTATTGGTAGATATAAGTTGCTGTAGAGTTTAGCCAATTCTTGATTATTCAGGGTAATAATACTGTATAATTCAGTTAAAGCAAAAGTATTGACAATGCAAAAACATATAAACTAAACTTGAAGAACATGTAATGAGGGAATGGAAAAAAATTCTTAACATCTGCGAATAACTTATGTGATAAATGGTCTTCATTCAAATGATAAATAGGGTCAGTATGTACAGTGTGATCATTTGCATTGCAAATGTTGAATAATGGTACCAGATCGTACATTCTGCGGGTACCTACTGCTTTTGACTTGAGTCTAATTTAATCTAAGCCATCAGAATGGGCAATAGAATTAAACAAATGTAAAGTCATAGAGCTATAACACAAAAATACCACTTGACATGAATAATTCAAATATAAAATAGCTTTCTAGAAGTGCACAGAACACAGTTTACTCAATATGACATTTCTAAGTACAATGACAGTATTTTCATTCGAGGTGATTTTGTTGATGTTCCCCAAGTGCCTTTATTTGAGAAAACTTTATCCTTTTTCTAACATTGGATCATGATCAGGCTTCTGGACCTAGACATGATTTTGCACTTAGTATCCTTCACCTCCACACTAATTTTAATGTTGAATGCAAGCCCTACTAGCTTCATTTGATGTCCTCTATTTTATTTTTTTATTAGAAAAGATATTGGACAATTAATCTCTATCCCAACCTAAGAAATTCTATCACATCTCCACTCAACCATCTCTTTTCCACTGACTGAGAAGTCCTGGCTTACGTAGTCTTTTCTTGTATGGGAGCATTCTTGACTGGTGTCCAAATGTGATACTGCTGCAGTATTTAATTCCAACTTAAGTACCATCTGCTTGTAGAATATCCTCTGCCAACATTTCTCTCTACCACTTAATAAAAAAGGTAGTATTATCTAAATAACAGGAATAGGTTCTCAGGTAGTTTGCAATATATGTCTTTTGGCTTCATAAGCAATTGATTTATTCAGTATTATTCAAAGGGGATTTCACTTTTATGTGGAGGGATGAGGGCTTAAAAGTTTATCTTTTACAGCATAGAATATTATATTGTTCATTAACTGCTTCACTTTTCAACCTATGGTCAAGCAGCACAAGTGGCTTTAAATGGAGTACTGTATTTCTAAGAGGAATTAAATCAACAGCTATCTTACGTAGCATAAAAGAAAAGGGCAAGAATAGTTGTGAGAGTTTGGATTTTTGTTTGCTTTTTACCTATTACGTTTTGAAGATACCTGATGATTCTCAAGTGCTATTCTTCAGAAGTAGTTGAGGTTAAAAAAAATCCATCTGAATAGACAACTAGGCAATAGCTGGCTGAACAGTCCTGTCATTCACTTATTGCTTTTGACTTTATGGTATCTGGAAAAATGAAGATCAGAGGTGAACTAGAAGGTGCTTTCTTTCATAAATGGCTTACAGAATAGATTTCCTAAGGCTAATTTAAGGCATCTTTATGTGAATTGAAATGTTTATATGAATAACGACTGCCCACACCAGCCCAGTCTGATGTGCTCTCTGGAGTTCATATATATCTGTATATCAGCATACAGTTCTGCAGAGCCGAACTTTTTCCCAGATATATAGCCCAAATACAAATTACAGAATTATAATATCTTTTACTAGTATAATACAGAACATTAATTCTATATTAAGTGAACTTCTTACCACAGATTCTTTTAGATACTCGAATTGTATATGGTTCAAAAAACAGCTTGACAAATCTGAGAGAGAAAGGTCTCAGGAAAGGAAAGGTCACTGAGGATGACACCCAGCGGAGTGGTGTGGTGACAGGCCTGAGGGACAGGATCTCATCCAGAGGGACCTGGACAGGCTGGAGATCTGAGCCCCTGTGAACCTCATCAGGTTCAACAACGCCAAGTGGATTCCTGCACCTGGGTGGGGGCAAGACTGGTATCAATAATTTTTTTCCTACTTCTCCTTCTTGAATAATCAGACAATGCTACTTGTTAGTAAGTAATCTTGCATATTTATGTCCCTGCGATACAGTGAAATTTGTGGATAAGTAATAGGTAAACTTTAAAGAAATTTAAAGCTTATAATGATACAGATGGCATTTTAGATGGGAATGTAGAAGCGGGTAATACGTTAAATGTTGCTGGGCCTACAGAATGTGAATGACACTTTAGGCCAAGTTCTACAGACTACATAGGTTCTGTGTTCTTCCTTGACCACAGAAACAATTTTTATCTGAGAGGAGTGAAGAAGGAATATTTTTAAAACGCAAGTAAAACTAAGACTTTGGTGAATGAATGATGGAGAAGAGATTATGCGTAAGGATCTGAGGGTGCCAAGTGTCAAATATGTGGGCAGCCAGAAAATGCATGGCATCGTTTTAGTGCTTAACAAGATGGTCAGGATGCGTGGAACCGATCTGCATTCTCAGGATGACAATGATACTACATATCCAGGTGGATATTGAAATAAGATAGGCATAAATGGAAGTTTTATCCATACCTCTGGGATTTATTAAATACTCCTTTAAATTTTTAACCATTTGTATTGGGATATCCATGTGTTTCATTAGGAGCTACGTTTCCATGGTGTTTTCGTTCTCCCTCTGTCCTGATACAGTAAATCTTTCTCAGAAAACCATAAAAACAGCGGAAAAAAGTCATCAACAAAGAGAGCTTGACATTTGCATAACTGGGTGAATACACTTAGTGATATAGGAGTGTCAGAAATAGTGCTCAGGAAGCCTCGTGATGCACAACTGAAACCCTGGGTTTGATGTTACTGACTGGGGCCAGTCTTTTCTCAGTGGCACCCAGTGACAGGACAAGAGGAAATGGGCACAAACTTGAATATAGGAAGTTTCATCTGAACATGAGGAGGTTGTGAGGGTGGCAGAGCCCTGGAACAGGCTGCCCAGAGAGGTGGTGGAGTCCCTGTAGGCATTCAAAACCCACCTGGACAAGTTCCTGTGCAACCTGGGTGGACTGCTCTGGCAGGGGGTTGGACTAGATGATCTCCTCTCCAGAGGTCTCTTCCACTCCCATATCATTCTGTGGTTGTGTGATACTGCTGTAGCCCTATTTAGGCTGATGGCCCTGGAGAAGAGAGGAAGGGTAGAAATACACTTGTATAATCTTGTTTATTGTGCTTATGCTAATTAGCAAATGTAGCAAAATCATAGAAAGACTAAAAATGAGTTAATTAGTATTTAAAAGTAACAGAATCATATTAAAACACAAATCTGCATTGAATTGTCAAGGGCCTGGAAAATAAATCCTTGGACTACAACCATTTTTGGTTAAGTCGAAAGAAAGGAACTGAAGAATTCAATGCAATTTCTATCAAAACTTCTGTGTTTGATCACATTTTGAATAGGAATTCAATTTGGTTTCCTCTAAGTGGGAAATTTGAAAGATTCGGTCCAGAGAAGGAAACGGTGACCACAGTGTTGATAAAAAAGGTGGCTGGAAATGATATCTCAAGGTTAATATGTTCTTGTGGTTTTGATTCAGCAATTCAAAGGCAGAAATCTCTTTTTGATTCCTAAATAGTACCTTGTCAAAATAAAAGCAGTTGTGCTCATTTCCTAGAATTTCTAAAATACATTCATAAAATAAAAAAACAAACATTTTTTTCTATCGAATTTAAAGAGCTACATTTGCTTTAAAGGGGAACAATACATGGAGTATTCTATTTCTACTCTCATTAGATGCTATAATCAAAGATTTTAACAAGTATTCAGAGAAGCATTGAAACTTTAATATAATAACTAATAAAGAGAATTAAGCATTTCCATAGGGACAGTGAAAAAAGACTGATGATTTCTTTTGTTTTAATCTACATTTTTCTTACCCTCTCTGCAACTCAAAGAACAGCTGCCATCTTCATTTTTAGGAAAACTGAGTTGAATACTATAGAAGTTCCTCTATAAAACTGTCTCACTTTTGGCATTCATCGGGTGGAATTTTAAGCTTTTTGGGGTATAATGCCCCTGAATTAAGAAGTAACGTGCACTGACAGGCTAGAGCTACATCAGATGGGTTGTTCAAGCAGTTACCCAGGGCAAGGGAAATTAAACCTGGAAGCTATCTTTTATTTTACTTTGGTAACTATTAGAATAATGAACTTTTAATAGCAAGTGCTCTGTAGGTTATCATTGGACACTGGAAAGCCTTCATTCCTTGGGTTATCTCTAAAAATATGAGCCATTCTGCTACAATCATATGGGGATATGTTTCACACTAAGGACATGTTTACTTACTTGAAAAAATCCAGGTTTATGTTAGCTGCAGATAAAAGTCATTTCAGAAGAGGTAAATGAAAGATGGAAATTATTTCTGTGACACAAACACATACAAAATTAATTTCTGCGATTCAAAACACACACAAAGAAAGGCACCAAGGGAGAAGTTATCTATTTCATTCAAAAATGAATAATAAAAATACATGGATTTTTATAAAAATAATATTTAAAAATTTGAGGGTTTTTTCAGACATATGTGGAACAATGCATTAGTATTATTAAATAAAAGAAATATCCACTGAGCCTGTACCTGGGTACATTATTTATTTAAAATATTTATTGATGTCCCTTGCAAACTAATTTGTGGTTTTGCTTCTCTTGTAAATTATAAGCTTATCAATAGCCCGTAAAAATAAATAATGTCTCCAGTCAGTTCACTGGATAGCAATTATTTATCCAAGATCTCACTTCAGCTATGGAATTGTAAAAGGTATACTACTGTAACAACTGCAGTAATTACTTTAATTATACTGTAAATAAAACAGAACTTGCCTGTCCAGTTTTTCTTTCAGATTTCTCTAAGGGCTGTAATGATTTAGAGAGCTTTCACTGTACTGTGGTGGCAAAGTATATTTTATTCGTTTAAAGCCTATTAAAAAGACAACTGCAGAAGTATAAAACCACACTGTACAAACATCAGAATTATACAATAAGTAGCTTTCCATCAGCAAACAATGTAACATTATGTAAAACTTTCTTTCCCACCAAACAAAATCTATTTTCTATGGTGTTTCTTTCAGTTTTGGATTATTAATACACATTCTTCCTAACTTTGGTGGATAAACAGACTTGGCTTGTTTAGCCATTTCTGATACCGCGACTTAGAGCTTTGATTTGATTCTGATCCCTCCACACACATCATGTGCTCAGGGATGTGTAAATTTGAATCTGGAGGTTGCCTGCTGACTTCTAAGTAAATAGGAATTTATGCAGGCACCAGCATTCTTATAATTATTTTGGTGGGTATCTTGCTGGATCACAGATAAGAAGCGCAAGAATAATCTAAGTAGTAAGTATATATGCAGATGCGTTGCTGTAGAAAACTGTTTTGCTTTTATCTCTGTAAACTATAGATTATAAAATGGGTTTCATTATTTCAGTGGTTGTAGTAACAGCTTTGGGTAGGACACCAAGGGCCTTTTGAAGTTTTCCTTGGAAAAGTGCCTAAAAGACAACTCAGAAGACTCTGGAACATCATCCCTGTGTGTGGGACTGTGTTCAGATCCTACGTGTTCACACCTCTGCCTCCTTCCAGAGCAGAATCTACTTTTCAGGAGTTTGTTCCCCCCCCAAACCAGTGTATGTTGCCCAAAAAGGATAGCGGGATTTGGGTGCTGCCTTCATCCCAACCTAAAATCCCATTCTCCCTGCCAACATCGCTTTCTTTTGTGCATCCCAATCTCTGAGATTCAAAGAAAAGTGATCCTCTTTTTCATGTTATCCTCTTCTCTTCTGTGCTGTCTCTTAATAAAACAATATATGTTGTATATACAAGCTACCTCAGCAGAAGAAAAAAGCTTTGTAGCCATCTTCAGGACTCTTTACTACACATCCTCTAATGTTCACATACTGCGTCGACCATGTATTTACAATAATTCCAAGCCCACCTGCATAAATTCATCACCTTGCATCTCTACAGTTGATAGAACATTGCATAAACGTGGAAAAATAACAATTTTAGGAAACAATCAGACTGTAACACTAAGTTGCTGTAACATTCTACACAGTTTCTACACAGTTTGCACAGAGGGAAGCAAAAACCAGTTGTGTCCGTCCTAGATTGTTCCACGTTACTCTGATATTTCCTCTCCTAAAGGGATTTCCAAATTTTTTCTTTTAGGTGGATTTAATTCACTTTAATTGACATATGCATCACAGACTTGGGTCAAAAATGCTTTGGATGTGCTTCCTGCATAAAGATTGAGAATTCATTGATGAGATTTTTATTATTTTTTTTTTTTAAACAAGCTAAAGAGTCCTAATGACTTGGGTATTTAAATAGTCCACAAAGTCCTTTGGACTCTTTTAACTTTAACAGAAACTTACTGTTTAATATGTTCTTTTTTTGAACATGCTACTACAACATGTATTTTCAGATAACTGAAAACTACTATGTGAAGAACACAGTCTTATTTTATTATATGCAGAAATAGTGCTTTGCAGAAGGTGAGAAAGTCTAAACTTAATGTAAATGTGTTCAGTGTTTTCTTTTTTCTCTCTCTCATACCTTTCCACCTTAAAGTTATTTATTTTTTTCCTTAGAATACTTATAAAGAAAATAAGGCTCCTGCTATGTCAAAAGATCCCAGCAATGTCCTCTCTCATTGGTATAATTATAACCCTACAGAAGGGGAAGAATTTTAATGCACAACAGTTTATCACAAGAGACAACAGCCAACTTATTCATATTAGGACAAGAGTAAATTAGCCCTGTGCATTCCATATGAATAGTGCTGTCACAGGATATAAATATAAAATAGAAATAAATGTGATAGGCACTGAAATCTTACCAGGCTCAAACAAGTATTCTAATTGTGCGAGTAAAAAGAAGTGCTGTAACAAGGGGCCTTGGTGCCTGCAGGCAAGTCTTTGATTCTGTACCTTTCCGTCTTGTAACATTCTGCACCGAATATCCTTGTAGTCTTTCTGAGCACAACTTAAAAGACCTCTAATAATTAAAAGAGACAAGAGTAGTATCACCTCAGCTACCATTGTAGGACAGATTCTATTACTACTGTGGTGATCATACAAAATAAGATGAAAAATTAGATGAACAATATTAAAGTAGTCACTCTTTCAAAAATAACTGAACATACTTAAAGAACAGGATTTATAATAGCTACTAAAATGGTGTTTTGAGAAATAGATCTGGTCTTTGATAAATTAGGTAGATTTATTTACGAATTAGATATTATCAAATGCAACATATTTGATTAACCATAATCAAATGACAGTAAGTGGCCCTCTGACTTCGCCTCCACCAGTGCAGCCAGAAAAGCCAATACAACAAGCAGTCTGCAGGGTGAATTTTGAATACGAGCAGCTCTGTGCAATCTGCTTTCAAATATTCTCCTTTACAAAGGCAAGATTACAAATATTCATCATGCTCTGCTAGCCTAGTGGTGTACAGAGCAAGGAGGGAACCCTGACAGAGCTCTGAGTTCTTCATTAATTTTTAGCCAGGTTAGTTCAATAGTAGTTATGTATTATATGCTTTTTAAAAGATAAGGCATCAGAATTTTGACCTTCAAATAACTCTCAAATCTACGTGATATCCAGTTTTATTCAGTGATGCCAACCAGATGTTGTACAAGTCAATAAGCATCTATCAGCTCAAGTGGGATTTGACATACAACATGTTTGAACGACACTGACTAGTGAGTAAAAGCCTGTGTTGTTTGACTGATACACCACTTCTGCCAGTTCTCAAAGATGGAAATTATTTTTAAATATTTTTGATCATTTTTTTCATTTGCACTTACGTAGCATCTCAGAGCACAGGAAGGGTGGTGGATTTCTCTTTCTTCTTGTGTAGCTTTAATTGGATAGCCAGAACCTGCAGGAATACGTAATGGGTGAATGAAAACAGCTAAAAATTAGTTATGATTCCGCTCACAACTTCTTTTGGCTGGTTGTAGGCTAAGGAGGATGCTGTACAATCTAAATGGCAACTGGGGAGCACGAGGAAGTGCTCTCTGTGAGACACACCATCATGCCACTGTCCACTATTGCATCTGAAATGGCGTAGGTCCCCATGTTGTCTTCTAAAGGTGACAATCTGAAAGCTCAGGGACAGCCCTGCTTAGGGTATCAGGTATCTATTAATGTGTCTGATTCTTTTTTGCATTCATTCTTCTTTTATGCATGTTTTATGCTGGGGGTTTTACTGTATATTTGCCTTTATTCTGGTTTGAGTGCATCCATTATTGTCACCTATTTTTTTTTCCTTTTGAACAAAAACGTAGTGTCCATCTTTAACATTTAACACAGAAAATGGCAAATGCACATAGTATTTTCAAGACCTACAAATGTAGGGCTATAAAGATGATGAGGGGACTTGAAGATCTCTCTTGTGAGAAAAAGCTGAGGGTCTTGGGTCTTTTTAGTCTGGAGAAGAGAAGATTGAGCAGGGATCTGATCAATGCCTATTAATACTTAAAGGGTGGGTGTCAAAAAGATGGGGCCAGTCTTTTTTCAGTGGTGCCCAGTGACAGGACAACAGGAAACGGGCACAAATTTGAACATAAGTAGTTCCACCAATACATTTTATGCATAGGGTCTTCTCTGTGCCCATATGGCCAAGTGTGTGTGCTGCTACTTTGATTCTGATGCTGTTGCACAGGAAACTGGCCCTGTAAAACCTTGGTATTTCAGTACGTTATTCATGCTCTTCTGTGAGCAGCACATATACTCTGTCTTGATCTATATAGATCATTGTTGATAGTCTGTCTATCCATACACAAAATAGTGAAAAGTTAATGCTTCCCTTTTGCCTACCTCACAGATAAAAATTCTTGTCTGAGAATTTTAAGCACCTAGCTTGGAGTTAAGAACTTCGGCGAGAGTCAGAAATCCCAGAAATCACATTATTACAAGGCTAAGCCTAAAATCCTCAGTGTCAATCAAGGATAGGGACTACACTAAAAGAATCCACTGATCTGAGTACAAAATTTAAGATTCTGATCCCTATTGATGGGGGGGGGGGGGGGGGTGGAAATCAGCATCATATAGGTATTTATGTGTCTCATGACACTCTCATGACACATTAATGTTTGAATTTGTGAGTTTTCATCGTTCTTCAGGTAGATGACAAAGTTTCTGGTCAGCTTCATGGTCCACAAACCAGGGAATACACCTTGGTACCAGCTGTGAGAAATACATGTTAGGGGATGGGCAGTATCCTCTAGGAAGTCTGCAATAGGATGTGGAATCCATTTCTACATAGCAATGGTTTAATTACTTTTAAAAGCCCTTATAATCCTCATTACTCATTTTGTAACTTGTACCAGAAATACAAGAGGGGTCTAGTTGGTGGCAGCACCATTCACTAAGTGATCCTCATTCATGCCCAGAGCACGTTCCTTGCTCAGTGAGGCAGAAGAGCTGGGGAAAACCAGTATATGATCATGCAAATACAGAATATATCAAAACGCAGATGCCCAAGAAAGAAAAATCTAATTTCTGAGAGTTTGCTTGTCAACTGTAGTATTACTCCTTCAATTTTGTTTTAGTTTGGTTTGAGCTTTTCCTGCTCATATCAGAGAGAGAAGTGAGTGGTAGTGGTTAAGTGATGTTGTGAAAAATCTTAGGTTTAATTTTTTCCCTGCCCTTATCCTTATTCTGGTGGAAAGGGGCAGCTAGCAAGGAACAGCTTGTTTTCACTTCTTAGAATTTCCATAAAAGATACAGGATGACATAATGTCATAGTCATTCTTTACTTCACTCTAGCTGTCGGAAAAGAATCTCTGTGAACTATTTTGAGATTATTGCCCTTTTACAACATGTTGATGTGCTTTGGTTAGAGTACGTGACCAGTAAATTACCATTGCCATTTTAAGCCCACCAAAGACTACAGAAAACAAACATTAAAACAATATTACTTAATAATAACTACATAAAAGTGAATTTGGTAATGAATTTAGTTTCTGCTGACTTGCTAGCTAACCATATGGTTAACTTCAGAATCAATCAAGACTTTCCTTGGACTTTACTTAATTGGGTGACATATGATTTAAGTACATGAAGTGTGATAAATACAAGCTGTCTTGATGAAGATCGCTCTGTTGACTTACATAGTGGTTGAATAAGAGGAACTGTAATAATGAATACATGCATAGGTATATTTAAGCAGAAATCAAGCCAGCCTAATAGAATTAGCAGCAAAAAGTTTAGCATGGGAATCGTTCTCCTTAGTTATGTACAGTGAGCAGAAGCCATGTCATGCACACGTGCTGTGAGCCATTGGGTAAAGGCAATGAAAGATAAAGTCTCTTTTTTTTCATTATTACTTTACACTTTGATGCAAATAAAAAGCTGAATGTTGTGTGCATTTTGTTTATTTTTTATTTCACTCTTCTGGTGTACAAGTATGTCGCTTTGGTTTCGTTACGCTATTTTTATTTTGATTCTCTGAGAAGGCAGTTTACAAAGTTGACTCCAGTGATCAGAAGGAGCAGATATTCATACAGACTACAAGTCTTGGCTACAAGGGCAATTTCACCATCATCATTCAGCTTTAAATCTCTAGTGCAAACTAGGTGTTTAACCACATTATCTAGACACAGAGAAATACACAAAAGCAGCATACGGAAAACAGAACATTGACTTTCTAGTGAATACTTTCTGCCCACGTGACAATTTTGCAAAAGTGATGGCAGCCATGTGATCCTTAACCATGACTCATGGAGCTGGGGCACCCTCCAAACCAGAAGTGTGGTACTTGATTGGCAGCAACTCAGATACAGCTATAAAAGCGGATGCTGCCTTCAACTCAAAGACTGTTACAAGATTAGGCTGATGACAATTTTATCTGCTTTTCCAAGCCTTCAGAAAAACCTTTTCCACTAAGTACTGGTGCTAAAAAGACGTACAGTTAACAAGTTCCAGTTTGACTTTGGGCTGTGACCAAGCTTATCAACTAGAGGAAGTCAAAAAAAAGCTAAAATAAGCACAAACTTCTTCATGACTACAGACTCATTTTAAAGGAAAAAGGCTTTTTGTTAATCCAATTTCAAAAAAGAATTTATTGCCATTAAACATTTTTCTGTCACATAGTCTAGATTTTATAGACCTCACTCCAGAAACTGTAATACATCTCCTGTAAATAGTTAGAGCCTGATACAACCACAGTACTAGAGTGTCATAGAATAGTTTGGGTTGGAAGGGACCTTAAAGACCACCTAGTCCCTTCCCCTGCCCTGACCAGGTTGCTCCAAGCCCCATCCAGCCTGGCCTTGAAATCTTCCAGGGATGGGGCAGCCACAGCTTCTTGGGGCAACCTGGGGCAGGGCCTCACCACCCTCACAGCAAAGAATTTCTTCCTAATACCACCATGTCTAGAGAGATACCATTACATTGTAAAAAATAGCCTTATTGCAAAGTTAGGGGTTTTTTGCTTTTGCTTTCTAGAAAGACTCAA
This sequence comes from Scolopax mira, assembly GCA_004320125.1. Lineage (NCBI taxonomy): Eukaryota > Metazoa > Chordata > Aves > Charadriiformes > Scolopacidae > Scolopax > Scolopax mira. The sequence continues at coordinate 57,482 of BJBW01009268.1, forward strand.
AGGGCACAAGCCTGCTCTGACTTGCAGTTGCTGATCAAGAAAAGTAACTTTAATAAGGTCTTTACTTTTCTCCCCTTAATACATCAGCCAGTCAACCCAAGTAGGAAAGTGCTAATTTATTATTCTTCTCTGGCTTAGTGTTGTTAAGGTGATGCCTCAACAGCAGGTGAAATGATTCAAGGGTGCTAAGTAATAACACAGAACACCTGTGATGGCCTTGATTGGTCTGCTCGTTGATTATAAAGTCAGGAAACATTTCAGGTCTGCTTGTTTTGCTCAGTTGAGCTTCATCCTTAAATCTACGTGAGCAGGGGAAGATTTTTATGTTTGAAGGCATTGTATTTATAATAAAGGCTTATTCATCTGTTAAAAAATCATCTCTGAGAAGGTCCTCTTTTTGTCTGTGGGAGCTACTGAAGGTAAGTAGCAGTCACTTTTTTTATGTTGGACTTAATGATCTCAAAAGCTGCTTCTAGCCAAGCTGATTCTATGATTCTTAGCTGAACAGAAAAGGCTATAGTTAAGAATTGTGATCTGATGCCATGTTATTAAACCCTATATGTTGCAGCCCACAAATGTTGGTTTTATCTCTATCTTTTTTGAGTGTATAGTTGAGGCTGCATCAACTTCATGATTGTAGACAAAAATGCTGCCACAGAAGCTTTTGGTAGTGAGAAATGTGAGGAGGGGAGTGGAGAACAGGTAACAAGTAGATCTTTCTCCAAGTATCAAATATGTCCTGGTCACTCATGTTTTATATATGTAAAGTTACAAGAATTTTGAGGCTGCCTGCAGAGAGGTCATATGGGGAAAAAAGTATAGGAACTGGAATTAATTCTAGTGCTGGTTTCACTTGCAAGGGCTGTACTCTATCTGAGTAATATATTATATATTTCAAACTACCTGTCCTCTTCCTGGAAAAGAAATTATATCTGTTGTTTATTTTCCCATTGTGATATTTAGGGAGCATGCCAAGGATGTGTTATGTTAAAGACTATTCAAAAAGGTAGCAGTAGAAAAATGTATGTAATGATTATTCAGATTTATGAAAAAAAAAGGTACTTTCATGTAGCTTTTGTGTTTTGTAGTGGAAAGGCTTGTGTAGGGCAAGGCTACGTATAAATCCAGATCCTGTTTTTTCCAGTTGTAATGTAGTTTTTGTCCTACAGATCATGCCGTGATCAGCTGGATTCACATAAGTATCCTTAATTATAAAGCTTGAGTGTATAACTTTATAGCAAAAAAAAAAAAAATAGATGGGACTTTTTTTGTTGTTGTTGTGAACTTGCTATTTGCAGGAGTGATTATTATTTTTCTTACAATATGACTTGTTGATACATGAGGAGGTAACTGGCTTCTCCTTTAAGTAACCTATATAAAATAGAATAAAATTTCTAGGCAGAGGTAGCTGGATCACTCTTCTTGGTTCTAGACCGAGAGCCTCTGCCATAGCTGCTGTATCCAGTGTTTTGAACTGTCATTTGTTTTTCTTTTTTAATGTTGTGTAATGCCACTTATAAATCAATAATACCAAAATACTCTTAGTATTCTCCCTATGACTTTTACATGCACATTTACTGTGACGCTGCCTTTAATTATAGGACACAAACTATTCCTTACCAAATCAATGTTATTTTAAGCAGTCTTTGTAACCTTAAATAAACGTGTGGCATCTATTCAGGGCCATGTAAAGTACTTCTCCAGATGGCTTGATCATGACAGATAACCTTATTTATTGCTATGACAGTACAGGGGCAGGCTGCACCTGTGGTTTCTCTCCAGCCTGTCCCACTTGTCTCTCAAGCGACAGACCTTACCAACTCTTTTGCAGGGTTGAAACCAGTGGTTGAACTAACTTTATATCCCTCCTCTCAAATTCTGCTCCCAGTTTCAAGCCAGTCAGTGCTTTGTGTATCATTTATACATCCTTTAAAAGTGTTTCTCCAGACAGAATATTCTGTTTCTTCTTATTTTATTGTCCTTATTCCTGATCCTAGGAAATTGGGCCCTTTTTTTAATAGGGGCAGCCTTGTGAGGCCAACTGCAAATTTGGATGTTGTCTCAATGAAGCATTTCTATAAAGTTTTATGAAAAAGATCAAAGTTTCAAAGAGCATCTCCTTATAAAGACAAACGTAATCATTCCCTGCCCGAACACATCACAAGTACATAAAGAGTTGAAGAATATAAGAGGTTCTCTTGCCCAGGTCAGTGGGACACAGCAGCATGACTGTGTACAATAAGCATCACCTGTTGCTTAAAACGTCTTATTCTCTCACATTTAGGAAAGTTGTCTACTTAATATATAATTTCTAGTGTTTCTATGCAACCTTGTTGCTTTCTCAGTCTCTCTTGCATTGATTTTTTTTTTTTTTGCCAGTGCTGGGTTAATACCTACCTGTCTATGTGGTACTTATTAATGTTTTAATATCAATTTGATAATAAAATTCCAAAAAGGAAAAGAAGTCTGTTAATATAACTGAAGTCAGAGATATTTTTCAATTACTAGAACTTCTAGTTCTCTCTTAACATGAAAATAAGAGAGAAAATATTATGTTTTATCTGTGATAATTTTTTTCCTAGCAAAGTTTTATCCAGCAAGCCAGAATGACATCAGCCAGCCAGATTTCATAAACAATTTGAGTTCTTTGATGTTGGGGATATCTCCTTTGTCCTTCACAAATAATAAACATGTTAATATTGTAGGAATACAATAATATAAGAATAATACCATAATGTTCTTGACTTCTTGATTTCTTAGCAATGTAATCAAAAACAAACAAAAATCTCCCAATTGATAATGAAGAGAATAAAAATTTAGATAACATTTCTTTTGTCACATTTCTACTGTGATCCTACCAACTAACACAGAAGTTGAGATTAGGAAAGGAAAGAAAAAGTTGATGAATGGAAAGGCTAATTGGGTAGCAAAATCAGGCAGCAAAATGCTGAAACCAAAGTTATCACATACAGGTGCATCCTAATTTAAAACAAACTCTTCTGTTATTCATTAGAGTCAGCAGTGGTTGTTTTCTTGACAGTAGAAAGCATTGTGGTACTGCTGCCTGATTAATAACTTCCATCCGCAATCTGGGTGTTGCTGACTACAAAGGAATCATTTTCAAAGTGACTCCAATGTTGTATGATAAATGGATGGGTTTCAGGAAGAGGGCTTGATCATAGACAGTGCTGGCCATAGAGAAATTACTTCATTTTGGTTTGCCATTACTAAATTTCGTTTAAATTTACATGTGTTTTTCTTTATAGTTTTATATTTTCCAATGCTGTCTTATACAGTTCTGTATAGCTGTTACATAAATATTTATCTTGCATCACTACCATTTCAGCAGAAAATGTTGAGGATTACAAATGTTAATAGAGGTTAAAGGCTATATATTATGTCTCTTGGCTTATTTCCACCCCTTGCATGAGCATATTGATATCCAACTTTAATTTTAGATTCTTACAGTGTTTTTCAAGGGTAATCAGTTTGGTGTTTCATCAGTGTACAAAGAATGGCCTATGGTCCTCAAATTCCAAACCCATAGTCTGTTTCTATATTGGATGACAAGTATTTGTGCCATATGTTTCTCAGCTCTGACCACACCTAAGTTTTCTTCTTATAGGAAACTCAGAAATTGTGTTGAACTGTTAGTTTATCTTTAACCAGAGGAAATAACACAAGGAAATAACATCTGCAAGTTTCAATGTTAATGTTACACTGAAATTTAATTACTTGGCACCTCTGAAAATCAGTCTACAGGATGTAGATTAATTGCAAGAAAACAAAAGTACTCACCAACGTGCCCAAGTTAGGTGCCTCGGTGCTCCTCCTATAATGAGTGGAAAGATAGAAGCTCTTTAAAGTCAGGTTTAATCTCCGAAGATACCTTTCCCTTTTTCTGTTCACCACTAAAGAAATTTTGGGCAAGAGTTCAAACTTTCAACCTTCAATAAAGGGTTCCGAGTTGGCCTGAAGTAATTTTAGTTTTGGTCCTCTTTCTGATTGTCTGTGCAATATCATGTAACTGCTGTACCACACTCTTCATTGTTAAGAAGTGCTTTGGAATTGCCCTGTTTTTATTATCCTTTTCATGTGAATTCATCTAGCTTTACAAGTTATTTTAATGCTAATACATGATACCATGTGGTTCTCAGCAAGTTTTGTGTCGAATATTTAGCACGACTGTGTTGACGTTCTGCCAGGCTCTCGGTGAGAGCCGCTTGTAAGAAGTCTTGTTGTCGAATATGATTCACTTTAAGGCAGGTCACAAATCTCAGTCACAGTTCAGTGGATCATCCAGATTTTATTGTCTGACTTGGCTTCTTTTATGGCTGGCTTCCAAAGCAGCCTACCAGAGTGTGAGTTCAGAAGAGGCAAGCTGGGAAATGTGAAGTAAAGGGCTGAGAAGGCACCATGCTGCTAACATGCAATCTGTACTTCGCGAGCGGTCCTCTGGCTCAGTCCTTGACATCGTCCCTTGGGAATAACGGCAAATTAAACCGTTCTAAAATTCATATCGTTGTTTAGGGGAACAAAGATGCTCTGTCTGTTCTGGAGTTTAGTGTGTCTATTATCTCTGCCATCCTCTTAATCAAGAGAAGCAGCTGACAAGAAATGTGCTAAATATGACTAGCAGGAGACTGCTGATAACAAGACTTGGTACTTTGCTTCAGTTAAGAGAATAAAAGTGACAAACCCTAGATAATAAATTCCTTTCCTTTTCTATTTAAAAATACCTACCCATAGTAGCAGCCGGTATTAAACA
>BJBW01009268.1:62381-73893 GCA_004320125.1 Scolopax mira
CATATCTGATGGTCTGATATTCCATCTATGCACCAAAAACTTCTAGTAAACACAGTAATATTCCTAGTCAGCAAATTCTGGAGAGTGGTTCTATATCTGTTGTCTATCAAACAACTCCTGGCTGGAAGGGGTGAGAAAACATCTGGGCAAGATTTATTAGAAATATTTATTAATGACACATAAATTATTTCCACATTTGTCTGAATTCATTAAAAGAGTGATTGCACCCTCACTATAGTATTAGTTTCTATACACGCCATTATTTTTTGGGGGGAAAAACCAAACAAACAAGAAAAACAATTTAAACAATCTACCAGCAATAGCTACAGCTCTGTTGTATTTGCTGCTGGTTTTCATTACCCCTCAGGTATATTGATTAGGCAGGAAATTTATAGCTTTTGTTTCGCAAACACTTTTTTGAGAAAAATATCTGTGCCTTAAAGGTATTTACAGATTCCTTAGTATAAAAAATGAAATATAATCACAATGAAGAAGGCATTAACACGTGTTCTGCTATTATAGGAAGGATAGTAAATCTTTTCCTCCTTTTGACATGTCTTCCCATTCTGCTATTTTTCTGTACAATAACCTTTATAATTATTATTAATTCATCATGTAATGTATATGTCAGCTTCAGTCTTCCAATAAACTACAATATTCAGAATACTGAAATCCCATTTTTGAGTATTTTTTTCTTACCTATTTCCATATTGAAAGTTGATATTTTTTTTGCCTAATCTTTCCTAGAGGGGTCTGGGTATTGTTCTACGTTTTTTTTAGTTCATTACATTTCTTATTTCAACTATTAACAAACTAGTTGTTTCTTGTTCTCTAGAATGTAAACTTCTTTCTTCTCTAAATTTTGCCTCTTTTTCATGCCCGAGTTATTAGCTGACATGTTTATTTTCCAGGCTAGCTTTTTAAATGTGTTTTCCTTCCTTTAATTTATAAATGCTATAATCAATTATTTATATATTATTTCCCCACTGAGTCCCTGGCAGAATATTTGATTGTCCTCAGATAAGTCATGCCACCAGCAAAGCACTCTTGGGCAGCTGACAGGAGTTAACCCTGCTAGTTAATCTCTCCTGAGGTTTGACATGTCCAAGGCCAGCCAACCACTCCCTACGTATTATCACCCAGTGAATGAAACTGGTGTGTTGTACAAGCCCATTCACCCCCTTTTGCTGAGTTGGTGTTGGTTTTTCTGTTACATACGTAATACAATATGTACATACAAGATAGATTGGACAAAAAAAAAACAACACCCTAGTTATGAGTGAGAAATACAACCTCATTTCAGCTGTGTAAAAGCCTTCCCTCAACATCAGCTTGGTGTCAAGAGTCTAATAATCACAGAGTAAGAGGTTGGCAGGGACCTCTGGAGATGACCTACTCCAACCTTCAACAATCATGTTGATTTTCATAAGACTTGGTTGATGTTTAGTGTCCACACACCATCACAGAATTTATCCAGTTTTTCCAGACAGACTTATATATGTGAAAATACTTTTTTATTTTATTCTGAAGTAAAGCTCAGGCAAGAGATTTGTGTCCTTTGCATTGTTACTAATAATGTCCCATAGCTGTTCATTTTTTTTAACTACAGAAATAATTTTATAAGACATACTGTCTTCTTGACTCTAATTAAAACTTATTTTCGGTCCTTAGGTATAATGGCTACTCTTCTGAGATGAGCTTTTAATTAATGTACAGAGATCCTGAAAGTCCCACCTCTCCATGGTAATGATTGACATCCAAGGATACATGAATTACACTAATTGAGCTTTCCACTTCTGTGTTTTTCCTGCAGACAACTCATCAGAAAAGGTAGGAGAACAGACCAACATAAGAAAAGTTATTTTGCTGTCGTCTTATTTTCCTGAGGGGGCAAATCTTGCAGAACTATTGCACATTTATTATCATGTGTGTCAGCTCATTTCTTCAGGTCTTAGATGTAAAATTTGTGTTACTACAAAAATTAGCACTTTTAATTCAGTCATGTACAGGTGAAAAATGACACTATATTCACTGTTCAAAAACAAGAATGCCTCAGAGGTCAGTGGACACGGCTTTGGATCACAGAGAGTGTGGCATAGAAATATCTTAATACCAAGAAAACTTCTGTTCAGAAATTATATATTTCAGTGTGTGAGTGGTGTTTTATCTTTAAATGTTCTTTTAATTTTGACCCACAGTTGGAAGTACTTTAAATTGCTATTAGTACAATAAGTTGCTATTTATTAAGCAATTATTTCTAGGATTCAGTTGAGTACATCAGTAATAAACTTTGTGTATAATTTAACTCTGCATTATTCTGGAGTCAATTAAGATGAATTCTCTGAAGTCATTGAATGAAGTCCAGTGTTCTTATCTGAGCTGAAGTCCATTGAAACAAAAAATACTGAGAAGAACATGGTGGATGGAGAGGAACCAACAAAAGGTTCTTGAATGTATCAGAGATATTTGGCAGAGGAATTACTTTGCAAATGGTATATAAGAAGTACTAAAAGCAGCCAAGGTGAAAAAACTGGAGATGAGGCCAAACATGCCTCCATAAAGATTTGTGTTTAAATGTTAATCCAGGGTGTAATAATAACTTATTCAGTCTTGGAAATTATTTTTTGTCTGACCATGGTTATGTTTGACCATCTGGATAACTCTGAACACTTTAAAGTTATAAATAAGGAATAAATAAGTTCATTTTAATTTCTGGTGACTCACGACAAATTTCAGTGAAAACAAGATGCTTGAAATCACCATCAGAGTTTCATGAAAGACCAATTTTAGTGTTTACATTTTATATTTACCTGGTATCTATACTTTTCTAGAAGTGGGAAGCATTCAAGGTGGGAGAGGATCTGAATGGATTTTAGAGGTATTTTATGATGCTAAAAGTGACCCAATGGTTTAACTGGTGGTGCTAAACTTGAGGGCTAGAGGAATTACGCTTCCTTGGGGAATATCTATACTGGAGAAGATCTATAACTGCTTATTGATATATCCTTAAATCTGGAATAGAAACGGATCTAGCTGTTTGTATATGGATGAAAGGAGAACAGATCTATAGGCATATATATATATAAAACTGTGTGTCAACTAGGGACTGTTTAACTTCTGAGATGCTTTAATCCTCAACGGCAGCGCGAAATCTCTAGAGAAAGGGATTGAGAATCCTAAAACCAGGATTGGATAAGGCAGGTGCTGGGCAGAGAGGTCCCATCAAAGTACTATGCTGACATTGCAACATCCCCTTTGTGTCCAACAAGGTTATGAAAATGCATATTTCCTGTGTGGGACTACAGAAGAAAGCAAACTGGGAGTATGGGAGCAGGATGACTTGGAGTCTGGGCCTTTGTAGTTCTTTCATTAAAATAGGTGGACGAAATGAAACAAAACCTTAAATTTAGAGATATGAGTAGAGGCTAGGGGAAAAAATGGGAAATAAAGTATAAGAAAGGTGGCCTCTGAATGCCCTCCATATCTAGTATAACTTTGTACTCTTAGGATTAGTGCAAAACTATTAGTGTATCTTTTATGAGAATGTAATTTCCTCTTCTTTGTGGTATAACTCTTTGTCCATAGTAACTCATTGCAAACTTTTATATTTGTGGTACTGTTATTTCCATATTGCACATATGGAGACATAACATCTAGTTATTAAATACTTTTTTCTCTTTATTGCTGGGCATGTGGAAAGAATAGCCACTGTGATTTGACTACTTTGAGAAAGCTGAGCTGTTTAAAACCTGAAGAGTTTGGTAGAACTAAAATGCTTTAAGTTGTTAAGGAGAACAAAGACACTTCTGTACAACATAATGCAGCCACCGGTCTGTTGAGGTCTAACTTTATTATCACGCCTTCAGAATTTGTGTATTTTCATACTTATGAAATGGTAAAAGCTCACCATAAGGTTTTGCTAGACTGTATATATGTGGAAATATCTATTAACAGGAAACATATGCATGTATTCGGAGTGTTGGCAGCTGTTTTAAACTGTAGTTAAAATATGGCTTGTGTTAATTCAAAATAATAGCTCGAGCTAGAGCATAGCAAATGTTAGATCAACTGTGGACAATGTGTGCTTCTTGCTTATAATAATCAATTCAATATTAATGATGGTATTTCATTTTGAATAGCCACAACAATAAATTATTCTCGGGGTAACGTGGTGGAGCCCAGTCTCCTTTGGTTTTTGGAACCAGTAAAATAACAGAACATCCGTCAAGTTAATAAAGTGTGCCCTTATTACGCATTCTGCATCTGTATGTAAACTGCCAGCATATGATCAAAGACTGCAGCTGTTTCACTTATATCACAGTCACATTATAGACTGGCTATAGTTGTAGCAGAAGTGGAGTTCCAGGGACACCTGAGTCACCTTGCAGACAGAGTTCAGTAGAACCTCATTAAATAATATCTTGATAACGTATGAAGCTGGTAGTACATCTATTAGGTATGGTGTATATATAATTTTTATGTATATATAATTTCTTTAAGATTTTTTGTGTCCTTCTGCCTGTGTGTCTTCTTCAGGCTTTTGCTGGCACAAAACTTTGCATACTTTAATTTTGAATTAGCAGTTGCCAAATGTAAAGGATTATTAATAGCCAAATAGTTGTGTTGTATGGCACTCTTTAAGGCCATGTGAAGGCATTAATAAAATATCTAATATTAATTAAAATAATTGGAAACCTGGAATGTTAAAATGTGTTTTCCTAGCTGTTGACACAGTTTCCATTTCACCTCATGGATGAGTGTTTCACTTAAGTCAATGAGTTCTGCCATTGACTTTTACAAAAGTAGAATTTTGCCTAGTTTGTTTTTGTTAATAATCAGATGTATTTTAATAACAACTAAAGAAATTTTCTGTGTTATCAGGTTTCAGTAAGAGAAATGTCATAGAGACACATCTTAAATTATTCAGAGAGTCATTCCTGAAAAATATATATTAAGAATTACTTTGTTGAACACAGAATAGCTAACTGCTAAACTGCAACAAAAATTAGCTGGCAAATTTTGTCTAAAATTTTAAAGACACCATAACCTCATCCACATTTTTGGTTTAGTTCCGATTTAGAATTAACCAAACTGGTATAATTTTACCATTTGGATAGATAAGTAGTATGACAAAATATATGTGGCCAGCTAATCTGATATTACTAGAAATACTAAGACTCAGATATTTCCAGGACTTACTCACGGAGGCAAAATGAAGCTATGAAAGCCAAAGTTTACTCGAGGAAAAGCTATAACGAAAAAATATGACCTTGTGTTCTTAACTACTCTTCCTAAACCCACTTCCCACTATAAAGAAACATGAGTGTATTTGTTCTGATAACTTGCAGTGCATGTACAAAAAAGAATAGATTGTAAAACTAAAATATGTTAGGTGGGATAATAATCTATTATGGTAACAGTCAAATTGCTTGTCATGTCATGAAGGGTTATGCTTTAATTAAGCAATAAGGCATGACAGGGTGTGAATTACAATGTAATAATTCTTGTCTAGTGTATTGTTAGGCAAGAGGCCAAAGGCCTGGTGCCACTGAATGCTGCGGGAATGAATTATTATGCTGTAATTTAAACAATGCAATATCGTACTGCAATAACTGTGAAATATTACATTTTAAATGAAAAAAATGCGAATTATAATTTTTTCCATACCAAATTACTCCCCCAATAAACTATTTCATTGCCACAGCTATCACAGAAAAGATATTTTATTATTTAATATCGTGTTTAGATTTAGATGGCAATTAAACTTTAAAGACAATTGTTTTTGGGACATCTGAAGGATGCTATTTTAATAGCATTTTTTCTAAAATAAAAATACATGCAGCTCTGAGGAACAAGGATTCCCTAAATTCTTTCTTTTCATTGGGCAGAACTAGTGTACAACTCCTCAATAAAGACCTTTATGAAACTACTCTCACCTTGGAGCCTTGCATTTAGTGAAGGCTTAGTTATTACCTTTATCTTTTGAAAACACAATTTTTCTTCTTCCCATTCTTCCATATTGACAACTTTTCAGAAGTTGCCGCACTTATAAAACCTTTCAGATTCATCTTTTAGACTAATTGTTTTGTTAAAAAATTTGTATTTTCCATGATTTTTTTTCACCGATTATCAAAGGCCAAGTCAATAGGAAGAAGACAAAAACATTGAAAAAAGTAATGAGCTCTAATATTATTCTGCATTTTCATTGGTTATGTGATATAGGTAGCAAAACCCACAAAGTTATATCTTGCAATGTATGATGTTTACAGCTACTGGGAAAACATTCCATCTTGTCTATTTTGCAATAAGGAATGATTTTTGAGTAGCTGTAAACAAGTTATTTCCCAGTTGACATGTCTGAGTGGAAAAAGTTCAGCAGGTTCCATGCCTAAATGGAGGGGTGTGTGTGTGGTTTCCTTCTGGAGAGAAACTGGAAACATGCTCCATTGATACCTTTGTCTGTAACTGAGCAATGTAGGTCAGGTTAGTGCTTAAAAAAAAAAACCAAACACAAACAAAAAAAATAACAAAACCCCCATGCTATTCTCAGCTGTGAGATTCAATAGAACTGGATTAAAATGTGGGGGTTTTTCTCATTATTTCACATTGCTATTGTGACAGTGATGTAAATCAACACAAGCTGCAGGTCTGCTGAACAGTATCACTCCCATCTAAATCTCTTTCTCTGTTGCCTGTTCTTTCTGTTACATTTTCCTGTTCAATCCAAGTCTGACTATTGTCTGATGTGCTGCTGAAAATCAGATACAGGATCAATTTGCAAGTAGCTGTTTGACTTTTAGTTCATTGAAGTTTGTGTCCTTCGATAAAACAATTTGTCACTTGCCTTAATTACATTCCAATTAATATACTTCCTTTCAATGTTATAATATTTACTATGATAATACTATAAAACGATCTTTAATACTTCTTATATATCATCAATACTTCTGTACTGTAGTGTAGCTGTAATAATAATAGGCCTCATGTAAGAAGAGGGTGAGTGTTTAGGTCGGGATGCAAACAGAGGCAATATTTTTTTTTCAATGACACTTGAATTACAAGCAAATTTGCCTTCAAAGGATTCTTTGTATACTTAAAAAAGCTGTCACTATGACAGAGTTCACAGGAGGAAGAAACAATTGGTTTAATTTTCCCAATGGTTGAGTAGCTTCCTCATCTTTCTAAGCACAATTCATCAAAAAAAAAATATCACTTCTGATATGGTTTACCACAGCCAGTTGAGGAATTTCCTTTTGGTTTCATAGCGATTAGGAGGGCACTGCTACTTGTTAGCTCTCAGCAAACAGTTGTCTTAAATCTGTGACTGCAGTCTAGATAAGGGTTCTCCGCAATTATTCATCAGCAAAACATTTTAAATGGCTGTAACTCCGATAAATTCATGCTCTGTCTTGCTTTCTCCATTTTCTTGCAATATACACATTTGTATAAATACTCTGTAGCTTTATCAGAGAACTAAAGCAGCAGCAGAAAATGTTCAGGGCAAAGGATAATAAACTGCCAGTTGAAGCTTCTGTTTTTCAAAATAGTAATGCTTTTGCAATTTGATTAGCAATGACATATTATACGACAAAAGAAGAAAAAGGGTTTAGAAATGGAAACTAAAAATAGTTGCGTGGTAATTTAATAACCTGGCAGATTTTATTCCATCTGTTAGGAAGAGTTTGAAAGCCATTTCCTGCTGCCACTCACACCACAGAAGCTTCAGAGTTCAGAGATGGAATCAAATACCTGATGTGCAAATCTGCTATTATGATTCATATCCAAAGATTCATATCAATATCCTTGCCTAGATTATTGTGTAGGGCTATTTAAAAAAGAAAAAGTAAATGCAGAATTTCAGGGTTATTATTTTTCTCATTGTCAATATCACACCTTGTGACAGAAAAAGGACAAAAATATTCATCCCTTGCAGCTGAAAATGTTCTTTGTAACTGGACAACTCGAGATTTCTCAGGCAGGTGGCCCAGTATTGAAATGTCACTAACTTATTTTCAGAGTGACAGTACAGCGTTGTATTGATTGCCATTCGGGGGCCCAAGAAGATGAGGGGGCTGAGGCCCCTCTGCTGTGAGGACAGGCTGAGAAAGTTGGAGGTGTTCAGCCTGGAGAAGAGAAGGCCCGAGGGAGACCTTTGAGCCCCTTCCAGTCCCTAAAGGGCCTCCAGGAGAGATGAGGAGGGACTCTTGATCAGGGAGGGAAGTGATAGGATGAGGGAGAACAGTTTTAAACTGAAAGAGGGGAGATTTAGATGAGATCTTGGGAGGAAATGATTCCCTGTGTGGGTGCTGAGAGCCTGGCCCAGGTTGCCTGGAGGTGTCCAAGGCCAGGCTGGATGGGGCTTTAAGCACCCTGGTCTGGTAGGAGGTGTCCCTGCCTAGGGCAGGTGGTTGGAATTAACCAACCTAAAGCACTCTATGATCCAGATTTGGTAAGGAAATTGGAAAAGAGAATATCAAGTCAATTTTTGTGGACAGAAGGTATGAAAGGCAACACGTGTAGTCTAAACATCTGGCTGATGAACTGCCTTTCCAGCCCACCATAAATAAGTAGAGGTATCTTGAAGCAAGGGAGTTTTGAGACATCCTGATTTTCTGTTGGGTTCTCACATGGGTACTGTGTTCAGGCAAGGAGTTAACTTCAACAATGCACACTTAAATCTGTACAGCTGGTTAGCTACCTAGAACTGGTTATTTCACAGGTGTTTGATAGATATAAGAAAGTGTAAATTATTTTTTTCTTTAATAACAGAAAAAATGTAATATTCCTGATAATGTTAATCTAATTGATAGTATCGGTATACCTTCTCTTCATTGGGGAAATAAGAATGTAAGGTAGAATTGGGCATGGGTGAATGGCAAAAGCCACTGAAAGGACTCTCTTTACACAGAAAGAGGTCTTTTACATTTGGTCATACAGGAAGAGAATCTATAGAGAAAACTGATGCTTGACTGACAATTTGACTTGCTCCCCCCCCCCTTAGCTGGCCAGTAGAAACACAGATATGTGTGTTTGTCTGAAAATGTAAAAATAATCTACCTTCCTGTTAGATAAGAGTTTTAATTTTTCATGAAAACTTTATGTAATGCACTTTCCACCCATTCACACATCTGCATGCTTTTTGCAAGTTTTAAAATGCTCTGGCCCAGGATTATGCTTTATTTCACCTGAAATCACTTGTTCAAAAAGAAAATGAAATAGTTCATTTAAATCACAATACAAAGCAGAACTGGCAGTTGTAGCGGTGGCTTTTTCTACATTTGTCTTTTAAAAAGTTTCATCCCTATTTTGGGGGGATCTTATCAGGAACCTGATGGAAGCTGAGTGATTGTATGTGAAGTTCTGAGCCCTGTCTGAGAGGCCAGTTATTGTCTGATCAAGGGATGGTTGTACGGGATGAGCATTTGCTTAGATATTTCCAGGACTGGGCTAGAACACTGATATAAGGGGATAAATCCTTCCTGCTGGAAGTCCTTGTTTCCTGCCTGGGCTGTGCAAAACAAATGTGATATTTCCAAATACAGATCCATTGAAATAGCACCAGTGGTAACAATTTTCACAAGCGCAAGAAAATCTCTTCTGGTGAAGTTTCATGCTAACATCTTTTATGAGGTTTAAGATTAGCCTGCTGGAGTAATTAAAACTTAATAATACCAGATTACCGTGCTAAAGCTAAACTCACAGTGGGTTAATATGTTTTCATATTGAAATCAATTTTTTTTCTCCCAGTGAATAGACCTTGGGTTTAAGAAGACCTGTTCAAGCAAACAAAGTTGTTAATGTGCAAAATGTGATTTAGGGTTGGTTTTTTTTTTTTACTGTGTTATCTGGGCTTCTGGAGGAGGATGTAGAACTAGCTGTAAAAAGAATGACTGCAAGAGTTGACCCATTTGCCCTTTAGAGTTTAAGTAGAAAATCATGAAGTCTCTAAAAGTGCATTCTTAAAACTAGCATGAAGATGCAGTCTTCCATATGGAAGCAAAGTTCAGAAGTTCATACGGTTTAATTATATAGATCAGGCATGTATGAAGTTTTAATTAATTAGTCCTGATTTGTAAGAGGAAAGTTTAAGTTTAACCTTTCCTTTGTGCGAGGCTTACTCTAAGCATTTCTCCCCTCACCCCTTGACCCAGCATTAACATTTGGACAGGTACAGCATGTGATACAATATTTACCTTTGTCATCTTATTCTGGTATAAACAAATGGTCCCCAGACCCGACTCTGTTTCTATAATGTGGACTTATATGCAATGATGGCTAAAAAGTAATAACAAGAACATGAGAGTTTGAATACCCAGTGATACCTGGAATCCATAAAAAAAAAAGGAGTCTTGAAGAAAAATATATCATTTAATATTCCTAATGATGCAAAAGATATGACAAATTATGTCAGGCAGTGCACTAGCGTTGTTTAGCTAATCTTTCCAGTTCCTTTCAACTGTGGATTAGATGATGGGTTGGATCAAACCAGATTTTAGCCTTTTCATTTCCAAAGCAAGGACAGCCAAGAGAGGAGTAATAGGGGTGAATAAACCTTGTCAGGGGGAGGTAGGAGGGGTGAGATGTGGTGCTCTCTTCCCAGAGGACAGGCCGTGACAGTCAAACAGCGCCCAAGCAGGACAAACGGCGGTGGCACTTTGCTGCCAGCGGTGCCGCTGCCACAGCTCCCCCCGGAGAGCTACATGGGAGGGGATTCGGCTCCGGGAGGATTCGAAGGGACCGTGCAAATCCTGGTTTCAAGAATTCCATTTGTGCTTAGATGTTCCTGTTGTGGGAAATCTGCCTTCGCTTGAGAGTACTAATGTAATTAGCGTGAGGGTTATCGTCGCTCTTTAATAACTGGATGAGGTTGTGACTCTGAATAACTACATAGAGGGGGCTACAAAGACCACGTGTCTGCCTGAGCCCAGGATAAAATCCTGGGTATTCAGATATAGGGTCCAGGCTTTCATTCCCAGGTAAAAGGGACTGACTGTATGAAGACTACAGGGAACTTTGAATTTTTAACAGATTCCTTAAAAGGCAAAAGCTAACCAAGAAAATGCACCCCCAGATTCAGTCTTTTCAAGTAGAGCATTTTGGGCTTTTGTAACTTGACAAGAGAGAGAGATTTTACAGAAAAAGGAAACTAAGTCTCCCTTAGTGCATAAGGGAGTGTTATACTATGAATACTTTTTTTCTTCATTTTAAGATGACTTTAGACTGTTTTAAACCCAGAAAAGCAGTGTTTTGAATCTACATATATATGTATTTAAATCTATGAAGTTGGGTAGAAGGGGGTTTGAAAAAGTTCAGGAGAGCCTCTACAAAGTGAATATAGATAAGAATATTTTCATCATTTCGATACACATCTAACTAAAGAAGAGCTATGATCAGATTTCTTACTGCTCTAATATAAACTAAGTAATTCTGAGTAACTTCTAGCTTGAAAATTTCAAGTTCCTGTTTGTTGCTGTTAGCAGTAGGATTAGATGGAATTGACACACTTAGCTAT
>BJBW01009270.1:0-12721 GCA_004320125.1 Scolopax mira
TCTGTCCTATCAGGCCCTCCTCCCGGTTTTGTGTCATCTGCAGACGTGCTGAGCGTGCACTCTGCCCCCTCATCCAGACCAGTAACTAAGAAGCTATACAGGATTGGGCCCAGTAACGACCCCTGGGGCACAACACTAGGGATGACTCCAAGTAGACGCAGTATTGCCAATCTCTGGGCCCAGCGGTTCAGCCAGGTTTTAGTCCACTTCAGTGTCTGCTCATCCAGCCCATTCTTCATCAGCTTCTCTATGAGTATATGGTGGGAGATTGTGTCAAAAGGCTTCCTGAAGTCAAGGTAAACAATACCCACTGCTCTCCCCTTACCCACCAAGCCAGTCACATCGTAGTAGAAGTAGATCAGGTTGGATAAGCATGACTGTCCCATACTGACTAATCCCAATCACTTTTTCATTCTTTATGTATCTGTTAATGGTTTCCAGAATTATCTGCTCCATCCCCTTCTCACAGTTTGAAGGGCATGACTGGCCTGTAGTTCCTTTTCTTGCCTCTCTTGAAGTGACATTTGCTTTTTTTCCCAGTCTTCAGGAACCTCTCTCAATTGTCCATGACAATTGGTCAAAAGGTCCATGACAATTGGTCAAATGTCTTGGAGAGTGGCCTCACAAAGTCAGTACTCATGGATGTACCCCAACAGGCCTTGTGGGCTTTGTATGTCTGTTTGGTGCTCCCTTCTATGATCGTCCTCCAACAAAGGTAGATCTTTCTTGCACTAGACTTTCCCCCCTGGTCCTGAAGGCTGGTCATATCTGTTAGACTGATGCCAAGACGGCACTGAGCGCATCTACCTTCATTGTGTCACCAGGTCCCTTGCCCCAGGGACTCATGTTTTGCATAGTCTCTTCCTTTTGCTGTCAATGTACTTGTAGAAGCTTTTCTTGTTGCCCTTCACATCCTTCAAGTCCAGGCAGGCTTTAGCATTCCTAACCCCATGCCTGCATAATAGCCATGTATCTCTGCTCCTCCTAGGCCACCTGTCCTGCTCCCACCACTTGTGCACTTCCTTTGTATGACTGAGTTCAGTCAGGAGTTCTCAAATGTTGCACAATACCAACCACCTGTAGGTATTCTGAGGAAGCAGTAAAGAACGGCTTACAGAGCGTGGTGAGACAGTGGCCCAGGTTGCCCAGAGAAACTCCAGCTGCCCCATCCCTGGAGAGGTTCAAGGCCATGTTGTAGAGGGTGGGAGGTATACCTGCAGGGGACATGTCTGTGGAAGAGTGTTTGGACCAGATGATCTGTGAAGCTCCTTTCCAACTCAAATCACTCTGTGATTCTATGAAATGCTGGTAGAGGCATTTTCTTTGAGGAAATCTCTCTCCTCACCCTGCAGGGTCCGTGTATGAGATTTCAGGCAATGAATGCTGCTTGTCAACGGGCGACCTGCTGAAAGTCATGGCTGTGGCACTGCAGAAGGTCATTTGTGAGGACACAGTGACAGGGCAGACAACAGAGCTGCCACCAACTTTTAAGGGTGAGCAGGACTGTCCTGTCCCAGCCTGAACCCCATGAGTACCCTCCTCCCGGGGGAGACCCCTGCAGCCCCCCGTAAGCTCAGCCTTATTGTCCCACAGGTCTTTTCCAACCTGCCCCAGCCCCAAGACCGAACAGAACACTGCAGACTCCATTCCTGGAGGGTGGCCCACAGCAGGGCCTGACGCTGCTCCAGGTGCTGGGGCGGTGGGACAGGCGACCACAGCCCCTGCTGTGCCCCGCCATTGGCCCCCGTGCCCTGCTCCTGCACCCCATCTATGAGGTGCACGCCGCCATGCACCGTGAGTCCAGATGGAGCTGGGGGGGTCAGGGGTGCTGTGGGGTTGGAGTACGGATGCTGCAGGGTCTGATGTTGAGGGGTTAGAGGGTAAGGCTGTGGGTCGTGGCAAGGATGCTATGGGGCTGGGATGAGGGTGACAGGGGTGGGGGGTGGAGGGGGGCCTAAACCAGTTTGGTGCTGGGGGGGGGCCTAAACCAGTTTGGTGCTGGGTCCACAGGGTGGGTATAGCCAGGGGGATGTTCCGTGGGGTTCTCTTCCACATGGGGCCAGGGAGAGGCCGAGCGCAGGGTCAAGGCAGCTCTCCCCCTGCAGTGCGTCGGGACGTGGTGAAGATCCCTTCCACGCTGGAGGTGGACGTGGAGGACATCACAGAGGAGGCGCAGCATGTCCACTTTGCCCGGCCACTGCTGCTGAGCGAGGTGCTGAGGATGGAGGAGGTGCTGCCGGCCCAGGCTCAGATCCTGGAGGGTCCAGCTGGCGCCGCCATCTTTGAGAGTGCCTGGGTGTCGCGGCTGCAGCGGGGGCAGCAGCTGCAGCTCCACAGCCGCTCCCACGCCTGTTGGGTCCTGGCCTCGGCCCCCAGCAGCAGCCGCCATTTCCTCCTCTCCAGCGCCTACCAGGGCCGGTTCCGCCGGCGGCCCCGGCAGTTCACAGGGGTGCAGGAGCTGGCGGCCGGCCTGCAGCCCAGCCAGCGGCTGCACGTGGTGGTGACACAGGACTGTGAGGGCCGGGGAGAGGACGTGCCCCCACTTGGTGTGGGCGACCGGCTGGAGGCCCAGGGGCTGCGGGGGAATGGCCCCGACACCCGGCTGCTCTGCCACCGCCATGGTGTGGAGGAGGAGGAAGGCGAGGGGCTGCTGCTGCCTCTGGACCTGGGGGGCAGCTTCGTGGAGGAGATGTGTGACGGCAAGAAGTATGGGCTGGCAGAGCTGCTGGAGCGGCAGCCGCTGCCCTGCGAGGTTCGGGTGGTGGCTGCTGACCCGGGGCTGGAGCGGGACGTGCTGGGCACACTGCCCGCCCTGCGGCTGGAGGCCCGCCTGGACCAGCCTGTCCTGGTGGGCAGCTTCTGCCAGGAGCCGGCGGAGGGCTTCGAGATCCCACCACGGTGGCTGGACTTCTCCATTCTGCTGAGTGAGGGGCCCGTCCACCCCCCGGCCCCCTGCACCCACCAATGCCGGGTGGAGGAGCTGACTGAGGCCTTCTACTACCGGCTGCTGGCCCAGCTGCCCGGCGCCCCGGCCCCACCACCCCCACGGCCCCCCAAACGGGCACAGGCAGGGACAAGCCCTGGGGGACGACACCCCCCGACCTCTGGATCCCCACTGTCAGGCACCCGCCCGGCTCCATCACTGCCACCGCTTCCAGCCCTGCCCCAGCTGAGCACCCCCAAACGGCATGGCCAGCGGAGACCTCCCAGGGACACAGGTGAGGCCCCGACACATTCCGGGCCCTGACCCCTCTGCGGGTCTCAGCCCAGAGGCACACTGCTGTGGCAGGAGGACATAGCTCTCCAGCAGGGGCAGCAGGCTGTGCTGCTAACGGCCACCATCTCTCCAGGGCTGGTCTATGGGGTAGGGATGCTGAGCCAGAGACATATGCACCCCTGCCAGCTGGGCCCTCATGGGGGCTACATCTCCCCTTCCCCTCAGCCCAGATGCAGGGAGGACCCATGCGTGATTGCCCCACTCCTGTGCCCCACAGGTTGGGCGTACTCACATGGTCTGCCCCAGCCCTTTGTCCCAATGTGCCAGGGGAACCCTTATGGACCTGTCCCATCCCTCTGTCCCACCTACAGGGGGATCCCTGAGGAGGCCGCCTTGACCCCTTGTCACACACGGGGGGAAGCAAGGCTTGACCTCAGTGGTGATGTAATTTTCTCTACCTGCCATCAAAGGGGGTACCTTCCCTCCTCCTGAGATGGCAGGGGACCCGTGGCCCCCGAGGCCAGTGTCTGCAGGGGCAGAGCAGCTGTCACCTCACCAGAAGATGTCCCCCCACCCCGGGTCCCCGCCATGTTGGTGGGGAAGGCAGGAAGTCTCCCCAGCCAGGATCCTGCACGGTCAGTGGGGTGTGTGTCTGCAGACTGTGCCTTCCCTTCCAGGCACAGAGAGCGACAGCGCTGGACACGATTACGAAACTGTTGATGACAACATTCAAAAGACAATCCGCAAAATGCAGGCAATTTTTCCTTTCTAGTCCTCTGGTTTCTGGCAGCCACCCAAGCCTCCAAATCCTCCGAGACCTTACATGACACTGGTTCCTTGCAGAGGCTAAATGCAGCCACCCTAGGGACCCACAGCGCAACCTCCCACTGCCTTGGTCCTGGAAAAAGGTGCCTGCTTTCCTCAGAACAGCCCCAGGCACAGAGTAAATCCCCCTGTTGTTCTGTGGGCTGTGTCCTCAAGCTGTCACCCACGGGACTCTGCCAACACACAGCTGGGTGGCCACCAAGATGCCACTGAGATGCCAGCTCAGGCCCTGGGACAGAGATCTCTGCCCTGCTGCATTCCCTGGGCAGCTGGGCTGGGATACCTAGTTGGAGATGCTTTGGGGCCAGCACATCCAGACATTGTTTGGTGCATGGGGTGGGATGGGGTTAAGAGGAGACATGACAAAATGCTTCACACAGCTCAAGCGATTGCCCCTGCTGGCTCTCAAACCGCCACCTGACACATCTATGCACACCAAAAACACACTTTTATAAGGCAGAAGATGCATTTTTCTCAAGTACAGCCAAACTCACTTCTCTGGCCTCATTTCTCACCAAGGCTGTAGAAAGATTGTAAAAACATTGTAGCTTTAGGTTTTACTGGCTCTTTTATCTGTTTATCTGCACCTGCAACTGGAAGCAACATGTGTCCTAGACCTCCACAGTCCCCTCTTGCTCGTGAGCAACCTGGTCAAAGTCTTACAGATTGGCACCTACGGAGGCCCCTGCTGCTCTCATGGTACTGGATGCAAAAAAAGGACCTGAAAACCAAGTAAGGTCCAAAGTTCAACTCTTCTTTTCCTGGAAGTTTGGCAAAGCTCCAGGAAAGTGGCACAGAGAAAGACCTCATAGTCCTGATGGGCATTAAAGGAAGAGCTTACAAGAGGAGAGCTTTTAACCTCCTGCATTACACCTTGCACTCCTTTCACATTGGAGCAGGAAAATAAATTTTATTTCAGATCAAACTGCTGCATGTTTTTCCCCCCCCTCTCCCAGTGCAGAGTAGCTTTGAGTTCAGTTTTCAGTCCATGCCATTCCTCACTCAGGGCCCAGGGCAGAGTCCCAAAGCTGCAGAGAGGATCTCATTCATCCAAGCTTGGCTCAAGTCACAGCCTGGATTTGGGCTGGTGTCCTTCTCTGGCTCTGCTCTGCAATTTACACTCTGCATTGACACTCTCTCCTCAAATCAGCACTGACCATTGCTGGTGAGGTCCTTTCACAGAACCCCTGTGAAACTGAAGGAGAGTGAATGCAGCTCTCACCTGAAAACAGGCACTAGCCATTCGTTAACAGCACCCATTTCATAGGATCAGAGAAGCTCAGGACTGTTTCAGTTAGAAGAGACCTTTAAAGATCATCTGGTCCAACTCCTCCCACCACACCAGGTTGCTCCAAGCCCCCTCCAACCTGGCCTTGAACCCCTCCAGGGATGGGGCAGCCACAGCTTCTCGGGGCAACCTGGGCCAGGCTCTCACCACCCTCACACCAAAGAGTATCTCCCCTCCTTCAGCCCTCCCTGGTCCTGTGGCTCCCCTCCCTGATCCAGAGTCCCTCCCCAGCTTCCCTGGAGCCCCTTTAGGGACTGGAAGGGGGTCTAAGGTCTCCCCAGAGCCTTCTCTTCTCCAGGCTGAGCCCCCCCAAATCTCTCAGCCTGTCTTCATGGCTTCATACAATCCAGCCAAGAGACCCACAGAAGTGGTAGGAGCCAACAGCTGTTTAAGTCTCCCCAGGATCCAGTTTTTCCCTTTTTTTAGGGTTAAAAAAACCCAAACCCTGGACTATGGATGGGGAGATGGCCTCCAGGGAGGAGAAGGGGAACAGTACAGAGCAGAAACCAAAACAACTGAAAAGGCCCAGGTGTTTTTCCTTCTCTCCTTTATTTGAGCCAAAAGCATTCCAAGTTTAGATTTCACTGTCAGTTCACAGTTTTAAATGCAAACTTCTTGTGCAACAGCCAAGGCTTCTGTCCCCCATTCCAAATCGTCCCGCTGCCCAGACAACAGCGGATGCTCCTGGATGCTTTGAAGATCAAACAGCAAATGAGAGACCAGGCAAAGGCTTAGCCTCCCTCCCCAGCCATTTTTCCCTCTCCAGTCACATCACAAGTGCTTTGTCCAGTAGCACAACCACTCTCTGTACTGCAAGCAATTCCATTCATGTTCACTTCTGAAAATCATCAGGGATTTGAAGGTTAGGAAGAAAAAAGGAAAAGGACAGTACTTTTGGCTGCTACATCTGTACTCCATGGCCTGGAAGTTCACCTCTCCCACATCTACAGCAGAGTTTAGCCCCAGCAGTGACCACAGGCTGCAGCTGCGCCGCTCTCTGAACCTGGGCAGGACACCCGGATTTTGCCCCAGCACCAGATGCCCTGGGCCTACCAGGCAGCCCCACAGACCTGCACACAGGAAATTACTGCTTCTTCAAAGCTGGGTCCCTTCACCAATCCCGTGTTACAAAAGCCCTGCACCTCGCAGTTCCCACAGCACCAAGTCAGACAGCCCAGGAACCCACCAGCCTCAGCCCTGGCTGCAGGTGCTGTTGGCCCAGCAGGACCCTGGGAACACACGGGCAGCATCCAAGGACAGGTCAGTGCAGCGCTGCCCCACCTGGCAGCAGCAAAGCACACTTAGGTCACTCAGCGTTCAGCCTGAAAGACCCCAGGTCCTGTTTTTTGGCAAGGCATTCTCCAGGAAAGCTGTGCCTCCTCATGAGAGAACAGCTATGCACCTTACGAAGTTGGGGTGAAAAATGCTCCCATTAACAAATGCAAAACAATTACCAGCAGGTAGTTTTCAGCTTTGCATTTTATCTAACAGGAAGCATATCGTGACCAAGAGGACAGAAAGAGGCTGCAGCAGCAGCCTCCCTGCACAAGGTGGGACGGTGCAGAGAAACAGGAGATGTAAATCTGTTAACCCCACCCTGATACACCCCCAACATCAACCCTGCTGTTTCCTAACTTAGTATCTTTTCTCTGTTATTCTTTAAAAATAGTTCTAAGAAGTAAAACTTGTTCCACATGATGTAATTCATTTGAGCTTCTGCTAAAGTACTTCGGTGGCAGTAATGATGCTGGCTATATTTGGAACACTGATACAACATGTAGATTTCTTCAGTAGTATAATTAATTTCTTCACGTCCAGACAATCACTTCAATTTGGGCTTTTATAGCAATGCACTTCAAAAGCTAAGGAAAATATAAGCATTGTTATAGAAACCCTGAAAGCACAGGCTCTGTTTTTACTCACATGGCTAAGCTCTGTCAATGCAGGCAATTCTCCTTTTTTTTTAGGGAGGAAAAACCTCTAGAGCCATACACATATGCAAGACTACCCATGGTAACATTTTATTGGAAACATTCAAAAGCTCTAGTAACAAGATCACATCACAGTACAAATACAGAGATAAATGCATAAACTAAACTAATTAAAATATAATCATGATTACTGTACATTAGTGGCATATTACTCTCAGCTACCCACCTTGTGAATGAAATGGAATGAAAGCTGCTTTAGGAGAAACAGATCTAGAAACTAAAGACAATCTGCCCAGGACAAGATTAGAAAGCAGTTCTTCTTTCTAACACAGGCATCCTCTAAGGGACCAAAGAAACAAACTGAAGGCTCTGAGGGTTTCACTTTCCCCGTGTCTGCTTATGCTTTCAGTCACATGGTCACAGCATATAATCAAGTTATATATATGTATATAATCAAGATTCAGTTAACAGAATCTATACATTCTGCTTGTCCCTGCGCTCCACGGAGGCACTCGCAGAGGAACTGGGGCTTTCACAGGCTAGAAAGAGTAAAGATCACCTTCCACATTGCAAAGCTCGGCAGGATAACCTGATACATGGACAAGCATTTGCTTACAGCTAAATCCAGCTGGAAGTAGTTTCACTCAGCATCCGTCGACTTATAGTGATCATCATCCACAGTGGAGTAGATGTGTCCCTCGCTGCTTAGGAAGTCAACTGCTTGCCTTTGATTCGAAAAAAAAAAAAGGCAATTGCTAACTAGTTCATAATAACCCCTTTCTCTTTGGGATTTCCCATCTACAGACCCCACCCCTACTGTTTCCTTCTAGAATCTGCCCAAGGAAGCTCTGAGCAGTTTCAGTGCTGCTCCACCATCAGGAGGTACAGAAAGTTTCTCCAAAGATGGGGCAATACGCTCCCCCAGCAGCTCTGAGACTGCTTGCCACAGAGGTGAGGGCACACTCCCAGCACTCCCCAAGCAACAGCAGTGCCTACAACTCTGCTTCAAGGATGAATCAACAATGGATGTTAATTACTGTTTTTAAGCTTCACTGTTTCACTAAGTCTCAGAGAGAAGTCATAAGAGATAGCAAAGGAGAAGAGAAACAGTCTACTCCCAAGCTTTGCTCAGCATACAGAAGGCAAGGCAGTACTTGAACAGGAGAAAACCCTGCTGAGGCACTGCAGAACTCACAGGTACCTAGTACTTTGCTACCGAATTGTTAAACAGCTTGTTTTGAAAATAGGGAATGCAGCATTTTATCAGCCCTTCAACTAACAAGCTGTTGGAGATTTCAAAAGCTCTGGCTCACTACTGCATCCTACTGGGAACATCTGAAATTACTCGCACTGTTGCACAAGCTAAGATTTGGGCTTGCCCACTATTTTCCTCTCTGCCTCCTTTTATCAGGCCCCAGGAAGGACTGCTGGGATTTCCAGAACATCCTTAGTTTCTACACACTTACTTGATTGTTGACATGCTCATATTGTGGAGCTGAACTTTCAGCTCTTGAAGACTCATACCTTCCGGGATAGGGCAATTCTTAATCAAGTTGAGCACCTGGAAAAGCAAGAACCACCATTAGCACATAACGTTATCTGTCATCGATGGACAACAAGGTTGAAGAACTGTCTGTCTTCAAAGAATAACTGAGGATGCATTTCTTTGTCCTACACCAGGCGGCAGCAGGCTCTGTCATGACTGCTGTGTTCTCAGGGAGCTGCTTGCCCCTACCTGACTCTGATGCGCTGTCAGTCCGTTCACTGGGAAGCTGCCACCCCCTCCATAGCCCCCCACGTCACTGATCCCAGTGGAGGAGAAGGACTGTGGTGCTCTTGACACTGACTGCAATTACGAGAGGAAAAATCGCTGTCGTTACACGAGCCTGCAGCATTGAAGACCCAGAAACAATAATTAAAAATAGATTCCCAAAAGAAACCACTGGAAATAGACTGCAACACAATCTCTCTCCAAGGAAGCCAGGATTCCTGTTACACCTTCACTGTAGCCCTCTAACAGCCCCACAACTTGTGTACAACCTCCCAAAGTCCCTCTCAGGAACCAGTAACCCAGTAAGGGCCAAGATGGACCCAAGATCTTCAAGTACATACCGTGAGATTTCTTCTAAGGTTCATATGTGCATTGACAACCTCTAGCATGTGTGCGGTGAACTCATTCATATTTTCCAGAGGCATGATCTTAAATGCCACCAAGCTTTTATTGGTCTTTCAGAGGAAAAAAAATAATAAAAGAAAATTAACATCACAGGAACGTACATAAGAGCCAGCACCACCATTTTCTCTAGGAAGAGGGACAGTGGTGGGTAGGGAGGTTGTCCGCATGCAACTGGTCCCAAGTTTTCTAACTTACACTTTCATATATGGTTTTGCAAGACAACACAGACAGGGCAACTTCACTTTCTAATTTACTGGTAATTAATTGCCTTTTGCTTTAACGCATGCACCATTATTTTAATGATTATTCCTATATTTAGTTATAATAGTTAGTTATGAGGCAACCATATCACATAATATGCTACAAGAAGCATTCCCATTAACCAGAGCTGCTCTACAGTACAAACATCCAAGAACCAGTACTCTGTGCTGCTGAAAACAATATACATTTTAAATGGGTCCCCATCACTGAATAAAAGAATGGCCTCGGTTGGAAGGGACCTTCTATATCATCTAGCCTAATCATCAACCTAACACTGACAAAAGCTTGCATTTAGGAACAATTAGTGCTATTAGATATAGCCCTGGCAACAAGGATTTGTTCACAGGAAAGGATGAGCATCTGTCAATGTGGTGCTGAGGGATATGTTTTAGTGGTAACTTGGCAGTGATGGGTTAACAGTTGAACTTTATGATCTTAAAGGTCTCTTCCAACCACAATAATTCCATTGGATATTCTAAAGGGAACCCACTATCACTCTGTCAGATCAACAATCCTTCCCGCTGCTGCTGCAGCCTTGTGACTCAGAGTCAGACATGGGCAACATGCTCTTACCTGGAAAGACCGAAGATGACCAGCTACTTTTATGTAAGTTCCTGGAGGTACCACAACATTCTCACCACCTGCCTCCTAACAGAGAGGAAAAGGAAAAAGCAAGTGACATTTCTATTTCTCAATTATCACAATAAACAACTTAGGAAAAGAGGCTTATTGCAAGCAGACACAAACAGCATGCATTCCAACATCCAGTAAGAGCAGGCAGGTAAACATTACTCTAAATTAAAAACAGAGAAAAAAATTTGCTCATTCGAACTTGACAGAAGTTAAAGCCATTTGTCTGCTCTCTTGTCTCTGTCCATCTCTCAGGGATTTTCACAAAGCAAAAAGATGAGAGAACCCTCAAATAGTAAAAAACCCAAAT
This sequence comes from Scolopax mira, assembly GCA_004320125.1. Taxonomy (NCBI): domain Eukaryota; kingdom Metazoa; phylum Chordata; class Aves; order Charadriiformes; family Scolopacidae; genus Scolopax; species Scolopax mira. The sequence goes on from BJBW01009270.1 coordinate 10,639, forward strand.
GTTCAACTATGTAACTTGGCTAGGGGAATGGAGGCCAGGATCTTTTTTGAAGTTACGCTAAACTCCCAGCTAAGCCAACTAAATGTCTGCCTAATTACTATCCCAAAGTTGTTCAACTGAGCTCAGCTGTTCGCCACAGTTACAATAACATGGGCCAGCTTTAAAGGCCTGCTCTACCAGCAGTGACAATTACCAGCATTTCAGGAGGTGCCCATCAGAAAATGAGACAACATTTCATCAGCACATGCCTTCTTCTCAGACACTGAAGCCATATGGACCCTCTCTGTTCACTCACTCTCCTTCTATTTCTACACAAAGGTATGGAGCACATAGTTCAGCTGTGAAATAATGGCTGAGCTGCCACAGTTAAACTCTAAAAAACTATTCACAGCAACTCAATGTAGAAACACACATGAATTACAAAACTGGAGAGTCACATACAGCCCCAGCTACAGCAGCGGCCCCCTTGGCTTTCAGAGCCATGCTATTCACAGAATCACAGAATTGTCAGAGTTGGAAGGGAGCTCTAGAGATCCTCCAGTCCAACTCCCCGGCCAAAGCAGGGTTGCCCAGAGCACATCACTCAGGACGGCATCTGGGGGGGTCTTGAAGATCTCCAGAGAAGGGGACTCCACACCCTCCCTGGGCAGCCTCTGCCAGGGCTCTGCCACCCTCACCCCAAAGAAGTTCTTCCTCAGATTTGAGTCAAACTTCCCACGTTCCAGCTTGTGCCCGTTGCCCCTCGTCCTGTTACTGGGAACCACTGAAAAGAGTCCGGCTCCATCATCCTTCAGCCCCTCCCTTTAGACACTTGTAAATGTAGAGAAGGTCTCCCCTCAGCCTTCTCCAGGCTAAAGAGCCCCAGCTCTCTCAGCCTTTCCTCGTAAGGGAGATGCTCCTATCCCTTAATCATCTTGGTTGCCCTACTCTGGACTCCCTCCAGCAGTTCCCAGTCTCTTTTGAACTGGGGAGCCCAGAACTGGACAACAGTATTTCAGTTGTGGTCTCACCAGTGCAGAGCAGAGGGGGAGAATGACCTCCCTCCACCTACTGGCCCAATAGACTTTCCCAAGAGACTTTTCAGAACAGCCACATCTTTGATGAGTTTTCTCCCTTAGCTGCTCCCAAAGCTTTTAAAGAAGTGCCTTCATAAGGAAGCGGTGCTTACATCAGTGTCAACCCACTGCCTGACATCCATGGGGGCCGCCGTCATATCGTCCACTTTGTAGAGAATGTTCGTGGGCGCTTTCTCAGCGTGCCGGATGATGCCCACGATGGTGACCTGCGCGGGAAGAGGGAAAGGTTCGCCCAGGAAACACGCCCGGGAAACGCGCCCGTTCCCCTGCAGCCTTCCCCAGAGCCCACCTGGGAGATGTCCACGTCGCAGACCCGGAAGGTCTCCTCCACCTGCTCGGCCGCCAGCAGCTGGGACACGGTGCAGGGCACGATGTTCTGGGAGCGGATCCTCTGCAAAGGGCGGCGGAACAGTCAGCGCCGCCGGGGGCCACCCGCGTCCCCCCTCCCCCCGCGGGCCCGCTCCCGGCCTACCTGCTTTTTCTCCGCCTGGGTGGCGGAGGGGGAGCCGAAGCCGCCCGGGGACTGCACGTAGCCCCCCGCGGGCCCGGAGATGCCCGCGGTGCCATATCCGCCGTCGAAGGCACCTGAGGGAGGAGAGGGAGAACCCGTGAGGCGCTGGTGGTGACGCGCCCTCCGTCCCTGCAGCCGCCGCCGCCATCATGGGCCGCGGCGGCGATCTCACTCCGCTGACTCCCGAACACCCCACGCCAACCCCGGCCGAATCCCTCCCCGAGCCCCCCGGCCGCCCCCGCCGCACCGTGCCCGCTCCACATGGCGGCTGACGAACGTCGGGCGCCCGCCGACCCGCGCGCACCACCCCCGCCGCGCGCTGCCGGCCCCTGACCAATTCGTGGGCGCCGCTCTGCCGCCCTAAAGCCAATCACGACCCTCGGTCTTCTGGCTCCCGCCAATGGGAGGAGGCTGCGGAGAAGCGGCCGGCGCCATTTTGAGTGAGGGAGCTGCCCGGCGGCGCTGAGGTGCCCAGCCCAGCCCAGCCCAGCCCAGC
>BJBW01009270.1:22616-51287 GCA_004320125.1 Scolopax mira
GCTTGGAGCAACCTGGTGTGGTGGGAGGTGTCCCTGCACAGGGCAGGGGGTGGGAATGAGATGATCTTTAAGGTCCCTTCCAACCCAAATCACTCTGTGATTCTCTGTGAGGAATTCACCAGAACTGATGAAGCATGCAGAGATCAGAAGCTTGGCTAACTCAAATCTGCAGGATGCAATGGGCAATAAGAAGGGCTTGCAGGGCTTCCGCGATCAACTGACCAGGACATAAGAAAGGCTGAGGTATTCAATGTCTTCCTTACTCCACGCTTTACCACCAAGGTCTGGCTCTCAGGCCTCCCAAGTACTTGCGCCTTGTGGTAGAACTTAGAGGAAGAAAGTGCCACCTGGCAGGGCCTGCAGCTAATACCTCCCCTCCTGGGGGTTTGGTTACCTCTGCTCAGGGCAAAGATAGTACATCTAGTGACCTTGGAGACAGCTTTTCCAGAGACCTCTACTGGAGGCTTCAGCAAAGGTCACCACTCCCTGCCTTGGGAGATGCTTTTAAGCTGTGGCTCTCACCTTTTGCACCCACCCAAGCTACAGACATGACTTTCCAGCTTGACCTCGCCATGGATCCATCTGCCAGCCTGGTCTCTTGCCTTAGAGCAGCTACCTGCCATTGTCCAGGCTGCCCTGCTCATCTCACAGGTCCTGAGGGACCATACCCTTGCTGCTGAGGCCACTACTGCCTCGTACCATGTTTAGCATCCCTTCCCTTAGCAACCCGCGTCCCCCTGCTGCTCCCAGAGACTAACAGTGGCGTAGAAAGATGACAGAGACCACCTTCAGAAAACTGGACATACACAACTCCATAAGACCAAACAGAATGGAGAAGGAGCTGCTCTCTAAAATTTTTGAAAGGTCGTATCAATCCAGGAGGTGACTGATGACTGCAAAAGGGCAAATGTCACCTTCAAAACAGGCAATAAGGGAGATAAAGGCCAGTCAGACTTGCCCATCTCCCTGCAGTGTCTCAGGGGACTGTGGAACAACTCCACAGAGACCATTTGCATGCACATTAAGGACAAGAAAGCAACTGGGAACAAGCAGCATGGCTCTACCAAAGGCAAACGGTGCCTGGCCAACCTGACTGCCCTTTCTGATGAAATTATTTGCTCTGTGGAATAAGAGAGCTGTAAACATTCTGTATGTCGTTTCAGCAATGCAGAGTCCTTCAACATCCTTGCAGCCACACTGGGCAGGTATAAACTATGGACAGACTACACAGTGGGTGAAAAGCTGTCTGGACTGCCAGGTCTAAAGGATTGTAATCACAGATCTATGATCTAACTAGTGTCTGGTAACAAAAAGTCCCCCTACAAGTGGATGCAACATTAACATCTTCATCATGACCAGCGTAGCAGTACTGAAAACCCCTTCAAAAAAAAAAAAAAATAGCTAGGGGTGCAGTCCAAAAGCCTAAAAAGCAGAACTGCAATTCAGAGGGACTGTGACGTGCTGGAAGACCAGGTTGGCAGGAACCTTGTGAAGTTCAAGAAGGGCCAAAGCTATGTGCTGCCCAAGGGGTGGAGTAACCCCCTGCAACAGGACAGGCTGGGAACGAACTGCGAGGTCACAGTTCTACAGGAGAGAAACTGGAGATCCTGGTGGACATGAAGTTCAAGTCAGAAGTCAGCCATGAGTCCTGGTAGCAAGGAAGGGTTGTCTCAAGCTAGGCTAAAAAGATATCATAGAAAAGACACAACTAGATTAATCTCAAGTGCCCAGAGAAAATGGTGAGAAAATGCAACAAGAAAAATTCCAGTTTGATATAAGGAAAAAATTTCTTCACCTTTTAGTGGTCTGCACTGGAAGAGTGACCCACAGAGGTGGTGAAATGTCTGACCTTACAGTTTCAAAACCCCAGTGGACAAGACCCTAAACAACCTACCTCCTACGGGCAGGAGGCCACCTTATGAGGTCCTGTGAAGTTCAAATCTATGCTTTCACGACCTTTCTAATTATAGAGAACCTCTCCTCCAAGCCTGGGGAAACTTAGTCTCTTTAATGCAACTTTGTAAAATGTTTTCTGAAAAATCGATTATACCAGTTGATTCTATCTAACCATGCACTTGCAGAACTCCAGTACATTAACAAGGTGAATTTCCCTTTACAGAAGCCATGCTGACTCTTTTCCAATAGACCATACTTTCTGGTAAGCAGTCATTTTGTTCTTTATAACTATGATCTTATTGCTGCTGGAAGCCTGTCACCTGTAAGGTGTTCCCAGCATGTCCTCTAGAGCCCATCTTTAGCAGCAACAGTGACAACAAGGGATTCACATCCCCAGGTGCCCATTCCACCAGCACTCTGGTCACCAAGCAGTCCCACACAATCACTACCCACCTCCCTCTTCTCGATGGATTTGGAGAATGTGTTTCTATTGGTTTGAGCCTCCTGTGGAGGCTGTTCTTCAACTTCCTTCTCACCCCTTTAAATTCTCCTTTTACATTTCACCTGCCATGCTACAGATTTTCCTGTTCTCACTCAGCATGCTTTCTATTAAATCATAGAATCATAGAATCGTCTAGGTTGGAAGGGACCTTAAAGATTATCTAGTCCAACCATCAACCTAACTCTGACAAAAAAAAAAAGAAATAAGAAATAAAAATCACTAAACCATATTCCTGAGGACCACGTCAACCCATATTTTGAACGCCTCCAGGGATGGTACCTCAGCCACTTCTCTGGGCAGGTTATTCCAATGCTTGATAACCCTTTTGGTGAAGTGTTTCCTAATATCCAATCTAAACCTTCCCTCTTGTCCTGTCTCCTGTGACTTGGGAGACGAGACTGACCCCCACCTCTCTACACCCCCCCCTTCAGGTAGTTATAGAGCACAATAAGGTGTTCCCTCAGCCTCCTCTTCTCCAGACTGAACAACCCCAGCTCCCTCATCCTCTTCTCATAATGCTCATCTTTTCCCCACGATGGATTTTTAGCTTTCCCATTGAGCCACACAGAAATTCAGGGAGGAGAGGGAGAGACCATTTTGTTCATTTTCAAATAGTGCATCTTGGCTTCTGACACAGTATTTTTTAAACAACCTCTAAGCTTCCTATACCTTTGGGGCAGATCATTTCATGGTTTGGGGGGGTTTTAAGCTGCTTATTTATTTTTTTATCTATTTTAACTTCTTGAAATTGAATATCCATGTCCTGGATGTATTTTTTCTGCTGTCCCCTTCTACTCAGTTATGTTTAATTGTACTGTGGTTGCTGTAAGCCATCCCACTACTAGCTTAAAGTAGGCCTCCCCACACCTCAACACTCCACAAAGTAGTTCTTTTGTCACTTTAAACTTGGTTGTAGTACAAACCAGCCATTTATTGCATTAGAAAAGTGCTCTCTCTACCTCACCTTCTGATGAGGCACAGGACTGGTCTATGTCCAGTAGCTGAACTCTCCCACTACAGTTATCCCAAACTTGCAGCTTCTCTGATCTTGCCTACTGGCTCCTGAGCACCACTACCACCCCAATCCAGGGGTTGCCAGTATAATCCTACATGTGTATCTAAGAACTAGGATTTCCACCCATACAGACCAAACAGTACTTCTCTTTTCCTGTATTTGTAATAACCCTTTACAAAAATCCTTCATGCACGGTGCCCATCTCCCACTACAGACCCAACCCCAGTACAGACAGTGCCCTGGGAAAGTCTCCTTCCACCATGTCTCAGAGACAGGTCTCCTGTTACAGCATGGAGAGCATAACCAGTGGGGTAGTGCCCCATAATCACCACCAAAAGAACATCTCCAGTCACATTTACAATATTGCATATGGTTACAGTACCTACAACTAGTTATTACTATTGCATCACAAATCACACAAACAAGAACGAACACGTTCCATTTGTAATTCAACAACCCCAATACTGACAAATGGCATTACAGTACTATCAACAGGATCGAAGAAATGCGACATAGATGGTAAAAGATTTGCTGTTTCTTGCTACAGGTCACCAGCAAAATCCTTCTCCCTCTCTCGACAGGTCAGTCAAGTTTCAAATTAACATCTCACAAATGGAAGCATCACCTCTGCTAGGTACAATTTTCACAAAGCAATGCATAACTTCCCCCCCCCCCCCCCCCCAAATCTACCCTGCAGGTCCTATTCCTCCAAATTCTCTTTCAGTATGAAAGCACATTAACATGTGCTACCAGTGACCAACTCACACGCAACCTAAGAACCCTCTGAGCTGATCCTGAGTATGTCTTGCATACTTTTTTAAAGAAGAGAAGGACCTGTTATTTTATTTACAGCAAGTGGTTCTAGCCTACCTGTGCTCCAGACTAGGACAATCATTTAAAAAAGCTACATTCAAATGCACAAATATAGTACTAAGTTTCTACGTGATCTCCAAAAGATATTGCAGCCAGGACAAGAAAACATTCACAGTGAAAAAATAATCTTTCTCTGCCCTGTTGTCCTTCCATCTATTCAAATTTCTTTTTTTCCTCTTTCATGCCATTATTATTTGAATTATCTAACTGCTAGTCTAGTGATTACATAACTTTATATTTAGCCCATATAAAATATTTTCAGTTCAACAGTACACAAATATACTAACTTTTAAAAACAATGACTCATTCCGATTAACAATTCTCTTCTCCAGAAAACAAAAATATACTTCTATCAACAAAATTGTGGTGACACAAACTTTCAGTCTTTGGACCCGTCCTACTTGAAACCTCTTCTTTACTACAAAGAAAGCAAGCTTTTGCTCCCTGCATTATTCCAAGTCTTCTTCTAAATAGCTCTGCTCTAAGTAGCAGAGCAGTGCACTCAGTAAGCCAAACTGGATTACTGCTCATTATGGCAATTAGTGACCCTCTGGGTTCATTCATGAGCAGCAACACCAGAGGGTCACCTAATGAACATTCAACTTCTGCTACAGGCACAGGAAAATCATTTGAAGGCCCTGAAGCAGTAGGATGACACATTCTAAAGATGCGGACAAAGGAAAAACAGCAGGAAAGCTCTGACTCTTTAATAGCATAAGAAACGTTGTCTGAGATTGCTTTTGGTCCAAAGGGTCTCAGCCAAACAGTAAGTACACATCTTACAAAGAGCAACAGAACAGTCAACAGGAGTTGATGGAGAGGCATCAAGGTCATCAAAGGGGCTTGGGGGTAGTTTTTTAGTTGGTTTGGTTTGTTTTTAAACTTACTGCGTTTCCAGATTTACAGCTTTTAGGAAAAAAAAAAAAAAAGGAGGTGAGACAAAGAAAAGCATGAGACTTCACATAACTGCAGTCACAAGAGGAGACTCTAACTTTGTGTTTGCACCTTTCTACCCTGTGTGTGGTTTTCTCTGGTCAATACTTTAAAACCAAACAACAAAATAAAAAAGAATTAATTACACTTCAGGCATCATGTAAGCCAGGCCCTCTAACCTTCTGGTATGTGCAAACGTTGCTTGTTTCCATGAGGAAGCAAACAAGATCATGAAGATACCTTCATTGCTATAAATACGTTTTCTTCAAACCTTGTGATTGAGAATTAATCCCTAACCAGACAACAAATAAATCCTAGCAACAACAGTGCTGTGTGTTCTGAAGTTTCTGATGTTTGCAGAAAATCTAGAACACAAAGTGCATGTGGGCAGATGACTGACCCAGTCATTGTTTTACCAAGTTTGTAATTTGTAATTGGTTGAGTTGTGGCAAGGGATAATATTGTGCCTTTTAATTTTAGCTGACACCAACTGCGAAGTGAATCACGTTATACAAGCTACTGCAGCTGTAATCGAAGACTGTTTAACCCTACACTCTGTTAAGTTACAATCAGTTTTATTTGACAACTGCAACTGTGAAAGAATGCAGGCACAACTCATTTTCGCAGCTCCCAGAGCCCTGGTGGCCCTGACCCGGCGACTGTGTCCCCATCCCCTGGGCAGCCAGGGGCCCAAGCAAGTGACTCCAGAACCAGCAGGACGACACGTGCCTTCAGGCTAAACGAGAGCCCAAAGAATGACTATCTTCTTACTTATCATATGTAACAGGTAACCTTTGAGAAAGAACTGTCCATGATATTTTCTGCTGCCTTTTAGCTCCAAAACCAGTCAACATCAAAAATTTCCCCAGAGGGCTGTCTTATTTGACATAGACCTATCCCAGCCAATGGAATTTGCCATAAACTCTCTTCAGCTGCTCCAGTTTTTACTTCCCTCATTGGAAAAAGAACCTGCATGACTTAAACTGGATTCTTACACTGGTAGTAGTTCAGTAAGAACTAACACTTCCAGTAAAGACCACTTATATCTGTTTACTGTAACAGCATCCACAAAAACAGTAATTTCATTCAGAGATTAGAGAAACTTACTCCAGAAGTGGTGTAAGAACTTACACCAGAAACTTGGTGCTGGTTTTTCTTCAGCATAAACTTATATTCTTTAAGTCCTAGAAAGCTACTGCACAAATTAATAATTCAGAGAACTATCAAACTACTTTTGCTATCTTATTTTAAAATGCTGAGAGCATTGGCATCATTGACTCATGGGGACTTTCTGGCTTCCTTCAAGTCAGGCAAGAGTGAGAATTTTGTAACTTTTTTTTTTTTTAAGCCAGAAGAAATTTTTTTTCTCATATCCAGAAAGGTCAACATAGCATCAGGCTTGGCATGAGAGCTAACTACTTCACAGAAAAACTAAACCTCACGTGTCTTTGTACTTCTACAGAATACAAGCCAAGCTAACGAAGGAAAAAAAGTCATCCCAGTTATTTTTCAGTCCCTTTATCTTCTACAATGGCTAGCCCCCTTCCCTATACTCCAAGAATTCTGAATGGACAGGAAACAGTGATTTAAAGCACACAGAATATTCAAGGCGATGACTTCTGAAGTTTCAAGAGCTCTTATAAAGGTATTGAACAAAACATCAGGCATATTGCAAATGGGAACAGACTTCTGTGGTCTTAATCTTCGAAGCCTTGAATGCATGGGGTTGCTTTCTGTGGCAGTATTTTCCCTGAATATGGACTGGAGAATAACTATGCCTTTATCAAAAAAGCAGCAGGGGGGAATTTTGGTGGGAAAACAGTTATCGAGCCTACTTCAGAATACTTCCACATGGAGTCAAAAACAGCTGCCATTTTTCTTTTCCGATTTGAAGAATAACTAATCACCTACTTTTTCAAACTATCTTGGTTCTGAATATGTATTTTTCTTATCTGATCAAGTCAATCATATTTATAATTTCTTAATTTATAATTTCTTAATTTATAATTTCTTAAGCTCTGTCAAATAGAATAGGGCAAAAAAATTGTGACAATTAGTCTTTTCTGTCTATGAGACTGATTTGTAAAATCTTCAAAACAGAATTGCATATGATAGTAAGATACTTATAGAAATATGTACCATCACCCAAGGTTTAAAGCTGCAATATATTTTATGTTGTGTTCCAGCTGGTGACTCCCAGAGAAACAAGACTATCAGTATTGAAACACAAACTTCAAGGCTCAGCAGGAAGTTTCTGGGATGCGAGAACAGCTCTGCAAATGGGTCTCAACTCAGGAGAGACTCATCTGCAGAATGAAGAACTGTTCAGTCACTTCTGAAATCAGACTAGCAATACCTTTAACCCCAGGAGTTTATCTAAGAGATGGAAAAAAGTTCCCAATCAGCTTCACCACAACACTAAACTATTCTTCTAAATACAAAGCTTGGTTTAGAGTTATATAGAGTGGTTATGGGATGGATGGGCGATAATCTGGAAAAGGCAAGACAGCAGTAACCGCTATGGCTCAAAATAACACCACACACTGGAAAGCCTGCCGTGACATGCTGTGTCTCCTGCCCACAGCTCTCTCCTAGACATGGGGTTTGAGTAACGTGTTAGGAGAGCTGAGCCTTAGGAGAGCCTTTGCAGCACCACCTTTGCTGAAGCTCTAGAGGCAGCTGCAAGGAGGAAGAAAGGATGAAGTTGCTCCCTCAGGTACTCAGTGCCTCCAAGTCACAGCATCCATATGAACTATCCTTGAATGACTGCTGAAGAGGAGATACTTGTTTTGCTGACTTTTAACCAATCAAAGGAAAAACTTCCAGACAAATCAGGATGAAAGAAAGAGACAAAGTTAAGGATAAGACAAAGCAAGAAATAGCTGAAAAAGACCTTCCTCAACTTACGACTACCCAATGTGTGCCACAAACACTCAGGAGCTGCTGCAAGAGACAATGCGGATCCATTGTCTGTCGACATCGCCGAGTGTGAGATCATACAGAATCTGTCAGTGGTCAAATCCTGACATGATTCCAGTTAAGGCCTCAAAGCTTTCCTGCACATTTCCATCCTGACAGCTCCTTTTTCAATCACAGGGTTTTGCAGACCCAGCACAAGTTTTAACAAGCATCCATTTTCTAGGAGCACCTTTGAGGGAAGAGAAAAAAATAAAAAAAGACCATGGGGGAGAAAAAAAAGATAGCAGAGAGGGGAAAAATAAAATCCTACTTCTGACAACTAAGAAAACAGGCACCGAGTTACTAATGTCCACAATGATATTATCTGCTTTTAGCCTCGAATGTTTACACACAACTTGCCTTGCATATGGGAACACACTACTTGCTCGGTGTTTCATTCAATTTGAGTATATTTTATCTAGTTTTATGTTTAATCATATATAACCACCCTTTGGTACATGAAAGCTAGGAACTCATTCATTAATCTGCTGTAAAGGCACTCCAGCCCATGAACACAAAACACTGTAATAAAGTACACTCTGACATATTCAATTTAAAACTCATCCAACATCTGGACAAAGTTTTGAAATGCTAAAAACCCTTCCAAAGTCACCAATTACTCAAGAATTATTACAGCTATGGCATACATTCACGATGAGGAAGTGCCAGCTTTTTAATCAAATCTGTCTCACAACATGACAATCCACAGTTCCCAAGGTGCCACAACTGCTGCCGAGGTGGCCTGGAAGAGCCAAGAGGGAAGTGAAAGCTGCAGAAAGACACTGTGCAATAATTCTAACGCATGGAAACCATAAGACCTGAGCCTCAGCTCCCCTTTGGACACAGAGCAGTGAGAATGTACCCCCCCGTCACTGTTTACATGTTAAAAACTGGACTGCAGAACTGCACAAGTAAAAGTTATCGCACCATCATGCTATATAAAAAACCAAAACGTGACAGGTACAGCCTGATAGGTCAGTGGTTTTGCAGACTGAGAAAGCCACTATCTTCATGTATTTTTAAAAGTAGTTTATTATGAAAACAGTGACTTGAGTCACATGAATTGCCATGATTTTCAACAAAACCTATCTTACTCAGTATCAAGAAGTTAAAATAACCTGCAACAGACAAAATTGAAGGAAACCAAACAACAGAGGCAGGTATGATAATCAGTATGGTTTACTTATCTTAATCAGTATGGCTTACTTTGAATTACCAGTTGGAACTTAATATCCTACAGATTAAGTGTATCACAGCAGAACTACCTCCATACTGAAAACGAAGTCCACCAAGACTATTTTGTACAACGCTCCATCTGAATTACTACAGTGATGTTGCATCACAGACTACCTCTAGTCTGGAAACAATTTAGGCATACCATGTGGTGCAGAAACCAAACTCACAAGGCAAGCTGTGCTTGAGCTAGCTCCACATAAAGCTCTGCACAGCACTCCCAAAACCAGGAACATCCCACAGAGCCGATCCGGGTCCAGCACAGCTTGTGAAGCCCAAGTGACCGTGGCCCCACCAAGGCCAAATCCATCCTCTTGGACCTGTCCATGCAAGCACCTGCGTGAGCCACTAAACTTATCCAAGACTGCAAAGCGCAGGTACGTGGAACTGTCTCCTCACAAAGCCAGAGCAGAAGCAGGGCTGCCCTGCACCGAGGTGACCGACTGCAGCTGGTCCCGGCTCTAAGGCCTGGGCACGCCGGTCCCCAACCACCCAGAGTCCTTTTCCCCGCTCGCCCCCCCAAGCCACTCCTCACTATCCCAGCTAAGCTAAGGGAGTCAGTGTCTTTCTGCACCTTCTGGCTGTTTCCCAGCTCTTCCGAGGCCGGGCAGCAGCGGCAGAGGCTGCCGGGAACACCCCGCGGTGCTGTGGGGCCAGCGCTCCCCGGGACGCTGAGCCCTGGGGTCCGGCCCGGCCCCACCGCTCCTGGCCCGGCCGCCGCCTGCAGCCACTCCTCGGACTCATCTTCAGAGGGGAGACGGCACGGGAGCACAGGCTTCACCCACGCCGCGTTCCCACCGCCTCCGCCTGCGCCCCCGCGGGCCCTCTGGGCCCCGGCCCGGCCCAAAACGGGGGGAACGGCACCGGCAGCTCCGCGGGAGGAAGAAGCGCGCTCAGGGTTGGGGAGGCCGCGCCGCGCGGCTGGGCCTCCCTCAGCGGGCTCTTACCGAGAGGCGGCTCCGGAGCCGGGCCCGGGAGCGCGTCCCGCAGCGGACATGGCAGCGGCGGCCCCGCACCTCCTGACCCCCACCCGCCGCAGCGCTCCCGGAAGCAGCGCGCTCGGCGGCGGAAGTGGCGGCGCCGGCCCGGAGGTGCCTCAGGCGGGGGCGGGAGGGGCGGGGCGGCCGCAGGGCCTGGCGGGACCGAGCGCGGCCCCGCGGAGACGGGAGACTGGGAATGCTGCGACCCTGACGCTGTCTGCAACCGGCGCTGTTACCGGGCCCGCTGTGGGCGCCTAGTGCCGGGTATTTACAGCGACTCGTCGCTCCGGGGCCGCGTCCGTCGGCAGTCCCTGTGTGTGCGGGGCCCGGGCCGGGGGTAGCCGGGCTCGGAGAGATCGAGGGGGTCTGTCGGAAGTTGTTTCCTCTCAGAAATTAGTTCTTTCCCCTTCCCTTTTAGCAAGTCCAGGCTTGCCGAGCCTTGAATTTCACCTCTCCCAAGAATTCACGTGGTGATTTTTAAAAAAATAACGCCAAAATCAGGCTGTGGCAGTGTGGTGCCCAGGTTTTTTCCTTGAGTATAAATACAGAAAGATAAGGTTGGAGAAGTTGCAGGGCAAAACACTTCAGGAACACGATTTTATTTAAAAGAACTTTTGTGGACCCATTTTATTGCAAACTAAAGCAGAACAATGCGACATTGCGGTAAAACCGAGAAAGTAATTCCAGGAACAGAAGTAGAAGCTCAGACTGGTTTCTTGAAACACGTCAAGACTTAATTACTGCAGCGTATCCTCCTGAAGTGTCCTCAAGGCTTTTTCCTCCACTTGGCCACTTCCCTAAATGCAAGTTTTCAGCTGTTCTCTGAGCCCACGCCAGCCTTACAGCTGTTTGCCGTGCAGTAAAGCATGTGGTTCACCCACAGTCGGTACCCTAATCTGTAAACTCTCAAATCAATGCATTTACCAAATCTCCAGGTAAAATCCCTTTCCGTTTCCTCTAAGTGTTGCCAAACTTCATCTGTTCAGTGCTTTAGGGGCTGTGAAGCAAGAGAGCTCTGCTGTCACATCAGGTGTTGAGGGCAGAGAGGAAAGTTCCATCCCAGCTGCAGGAGCTCCCCAGAACCTGCGGCCTGGGAGGGCAGGCACACAGATTCCTACCACAAGCGTGATTTAGGCTTTTAAATCACAGGAATTGCCCCCCGTGCTGTGAGCTGTGGCTCGTCTGACTGCGGATTCAGGGCAAAGGTTTGGTCGAGGCAGAGGCACGTAGTCAGGGAATTCTCTCTCTGGTAAGAAGTGCCAGAGGTGCTCTTTATGAGGGGCGTTACTGGAGAAGAGTCCAGGGCCAGGAGGGAAACACATTCCTGTTGTGATCAGATGCTCCTCTGCCCAACACTGGGCCTCTAATGTGTGGCTGGCCCTGGCAGATGGCATTGGAAAAAGAAACCTCTTAGTTCTTTTGCACATTCACAAAATTAAGAATAAAAGCTTCCTGAGGATCTTCAGGAGATACAGCTGAAGGACCCATATCTCCACTGAATATAGGCAAAGTCTGATACAAATGTTGGTTCTACCTTTGGAAAGACTTGAGCTTATCTTTCATGTTCTCTGGTGGGTGTGCGAAGGCTGCTGTCCATGCATAGGAATAATCAGTGTCACAGGTCAGATATGTTTTTCTTGTCATCAACCAGACTTTTCTATGTAGTTTAGGGAACTGAAAACTGTTGTGAAAACCCTTCCCTCCCCTGTCCAATTTCCTGTGCTGGATTGAGCAATTTGGGTCAGAAAAGGAACCTCAAGTGCCTCATGATTTGCAACTGATCTCACCACCCTGGAACAACAGTTTGTCCTGGGCCCCAGCTGCCAGCAGCCAGCCCTGAGCGAGGCATCTCCAGTCTGGTTGGACTGCACGAATGGATACCTGTCAGCTGTGCTGGGTCCCTCCACAGCACTGGGTTACTCAGAAAGCGGCCGTGACCTGACCTAACACTTCACTTGTGGTACTATATCTAGAACTGGTCAGCTTCATTTCTTGGTAGCAGAAATAGAAAGGCTGGGGGAAGGAATGATGTACAGTTGCTTGCTACAAGCCTAATTTAAATAAATAAGAATAAAGATACTGAAGTATTTTAAGCTTTTTTTCTTATTACTATAATGCCCATACTGACAATAATCTTCTGTTTCTCTGGAGCCTCCAAAGTGGGATTGGATTTCCACAGACACATGCAGTCAGCCAAAATCCCTCAGCTGAGTGCAAGAGGCCATTGGTTTGCCAGTTCAGCTGTCACACCAGCCAGGTCAGACCATTATCTCCTTCGGACATAATGGTGTGGAAGGGAGCTGAGGCACTGCCGATTTCTCTTACTATTTTCTTGCCTATTAGTTCACTTACTTGACTGATGCAGAAGCTGGGAGCAAAGGCAAAAGTTTGGAGTAGCTACTCCCAGACATCTGTCAAGTATGAGCCCCAGCAGACAATGGGAGTAGAGAAAACAGGATCAGAGGTGCAGATCTCTTCTCTGGTGGCATTTTAGGAACTTCTTGGACTTTGTCCCTTCTAGCCACCCAAGAACTTCTTCAGCTCAGACTATCTTCACAGAACCATGCAAGCTTCTTAGAAAAGTCACTCGATGATGCTAGGAACTCAGTCTGTTCTTCCAGGTCTTTTAGAAGTCTCTTACAGCTCTGATACATTCTTCATGGTAGCTGGGCAGACAAAGGATCAGGGATGATGCTATCTGGGCTGAGACAGTGTGTAGCTAAAGTGCACTTAGCTTCTGGCTGCACACTACAGAGTCTCAATGACCCATTTCTTTTGTCAAAGCAGATCGTCTCAGCTGTTCTCAGTGCCCATGAGAACATCAGCCGAGACAGAAGGTGCTTTTCTGCCAGATTATTACAGGTTCCAGTTCTGCACATTCCATATGATAGAAGAAATGAGCGTTCTTTCTTCTGTCTAATGGGTAAAAGGAAATGTAATATCCTGGTCCTCTGTTGTGTCCCTCAGTACCTCTTCTTGAGAAAAGATAAGTGACTAATTCACGCATCTCGGTCTGCAATCAGAACAGGGCTGACCTAGATCCTGATGGCATCCTCTTGGTGAATGGTGCCCTCAATCACTGTGTCTGTGGTTTGCCTGGAGCACTTGCGACTCCCTTTCATGCTTTTCAGATTTTCAGAAAGATGCTTCTGGAACTTCTTGGTGAGGAAGCAGTAGATGATTGGGTCCAACACACAGTTCGTACTCAAGAGGCACAGAGTCACCTGGTGAGCATCATTGAGTTGTTGGCGCAACTGACAGTTTTCTTTCTTCCAGAACTCCAGCACAGTCAGGGTCCAGGGCAAGTGCACTATGTGATGAGGGACAAAGCTTAAAATGAACACAGCCAGCACTGTGCAAACCATCCAGAGCGCCCTTTGCTTAACATGAGCACTCTTCCGTGGCTGTGCTGATTTGGAGAACAGGGTCCTGATAATGATGATGTTCCAGCCTAGTATAAATATGAAAATTATATAGAAGAGAATACAGATGATTACATGAATGGCAAGAACAGCTGAAACACCACTAGAAGAGTCATAGTGCTCAAAGCACCGTGTGAAATTCTTCAAATTGATCTCCTCTAGATTAGTATTGTTGTCAAAAAGGTAATACAAAGAGCTGCCCACGATTACGATCCAGATAGCTGCTGATAAGTAGATACCCCTTCTCTGGGTGGTAAACTGAGCAGCCTTAATGGGATTAGTCACGGCTTGGTAACGGTTGTACGTGATGACCATCAGAAAGGCAACAGAAGAATAGGTGTTAACAAAAAATAAACAGCCAGCCACATTACAGAGGAACTCTGGCATGATCCAGTCTCCTCGGTGGTGATAGTAAACAATCCACATTGGCATCGTAATCAAGAAGAGCAGGTCAGCAACTGTCAGGTTCACCATGAATATCTTGATTTCATTTAGTTTCTTGGTGGGGTAAATACGGGTGAAAATCCAGAGCACATAGCAGTTAGCCACAAAGCCCAGAATGAAAATGATGCTATAGAAAACAGTGAAGAGGTTGTAGCGAAAGTCAGAGTCTATCTGGCATGAGTGAGCACCTTCAGCACCATCTTTATGCGTTCCAGACATCATGGTGCTGAGTGAGGACCTCTGAAGCAGAACTTCCTGCTTTTCTTCTTACCTGAAAATATAAAGCATAAAATGAGCTGATTGGTATGTGCCATTGCTAAGCCAAAACCCACCTATTATGTTCAGTTGTCTGAAACCAGAGGAGTTCTGCTCCATGCCTTGGCTGCAGACACAGACACCTGCCCTGACCACTTGGTCCTCTCTGATACCATTTCCAGACCATCTGAACCTTTGTGTTTTCAGCCAGCATTGTTTGCTGCAGTGTGGATTTCAGATCACTAATCTCTAATCTCATCAGACTTTTCCACGTGAGGATTCTTAGGTAAAATCATGTTACTCCACACCATCTCAAGCTTCTTAACCTTTTACCATAAGCAAACGGGTTTTCTGGTCTCTTCTTTTCCCCTGTGGTTCCTAATGCTTTTTAACTTGCCTACATTTATTTTTACCTAGAAATTCCAGAAGTGAAACAATATCTGGGAAAAATGTCTCACTAGTGCCATTTCCAGAGTCACCCTCTTCTTGTTGTTTTCTGACATCTTCCTTCTTACACTTCTAAATATTTCATTTGTTTTCTTAGTTTCAGGCACCAAAGGGTCATATTCACTTTGTAGGCAACCAGAGCTCTCAGTTTTTTCCCTCAGTGGATGATGTAAAAGAGAAGTCATTAATCCTTAAGGGTGATGTTTTGTGGTGCATTGTTTGGTTTAACTACAGTTTATTTCCCTTAAAATCCTGGCTGTTGTCTATGGTGCCGCCATTCTGAATTCAAGTTGTCATCAAACCAATCTGCCTCCCTTCCTTCCCCCTCCCCCATTTCTGCATCAAATACAAGTGTCAGCAGCTGCAATTCTGTACTTTCCTGTCTCGTTGGTGAGGCTGCTGACAAAAACTGTCCCTAAAGACATGCCTTCAGGTTTTTAATATTACTAGTCCCTACCTCAGTTAGTATTTCTTCACATCTTGCCTACAGTTTGGCAATATCAAATTCCTGCAACCTCAGTACTGTACATGTTCTTTTATCAGAATTACATGGATTCAGTCTAATCCCTCATATACTTTAACCTGCTGGGTTTGTTTTGTTGGTTTTTCTCCATACAGAGGATACACACACCTCTTCTTGGCTTTAGGGAGAACTCCCTGTCTGATGCTGGGTAGGCCCTCACCTCTCCGTAACACAGTCCTGCAGACCTGCTTGGTTTTCTCTCCCTCTTCCTTCACAGGAAGATAACTGACGAATGCAGGCGAAGCAGTCTGAGAGCCCCCAGCAAGGACAATGATGGTGAACTTGCTGGGTTTTTAATGTAATTTGCAGAACATGGAGGTTTTCCTTGAGATTGAGTAAACTGTACCACCAGTCACAAAGCCTAAACTTCTTATGCAAGTTATGACGGGAATGTTGGGTGCTGCACATTGTACTGTGTTTGTCCCAGTTCCACCAGCCCCTTGGACAGCAAGCATTTTCCCCAAAAGATGGCTACCTCATGAAAAGGCAGCCTCCTGCCTTGAAACCTTCTGGATCTTCCCTGGCAGCAGGTAGTGGCACAAACCCCCATCTCACTTGTTCTGGGTTGAGTCTTTCTTTCTGTCCATGTACTGTTGGTTCCTCATTTATACACTTGCAATTTTCCTCTGCAAATGAGGAAGGTCAGCTGTGGCTTGAGAAAGTTCTATCTTTCTTCAGAAAACTCTGCAAACCCCTTGATACTTCTTTACAGTTATTAGGAGAGAAAAGCAATAGTCATCTTCTCAAGCCTGTCACTCCTCACCCCTCACAGGTCCCCTAAAGACATGGCAACTACAGGGATCCACAACTTGTCCTTGGACCTTCACAGGCTGCTGTGTGCTGGGCAGCACTGGGGTTTGAGTGTCCTTAAACTCAATCTTTCATCCATGTTCTATGTGAATTAGCAAATAGCTGTGGCAGTACTGGTAGTTGTCTAGGTGAGACATGTATCTGTCCTCTTTCACCTTGATGTCTGCCACCCTGCTGAGAACCCACTGGTCTCTAAAGGGTAGGAGTTGATTCAGATGGTGGTAGCCAGGAGGTGGGGAGCTCTGGGCTATGATGCCTTGGAGCACATCTCTGTGGAGGAACGTGTGACCCCCCACTGCCCTGCAGAGAGGTCTCAGAGCAGCCCCCACTCTTCTACCTTTGATTCATGCAGGACTCAAGGTAAGTCTACCAGTCATCTCATGGATCTGTTTCCTCATCAATGTATGAAAACTGGTAATTCTCACAACACGGCCGTTAATCGATGTCCGTGTCTGAGTTCTCCCACCCGCTGATGGGCCACCCTTGGAAGGCTGGGAGGGTTTGCACCTCTCAGCTCTGGAAGGCACCAGACATTCAGGGAAGGGATGAGGCTGTGCAGGAGCAAGAGAAACTATTGAGAAGCTTTGTCTTTGACACACTATTCAGATGTTAGAATAAGAAAAAAAAAGTCCAAATTACCTAAGAGCATTAGAGAAGTTTTTTTTTTTTTTCTCCAAATCTGCATCGTAAACCCACTGCTCTGACTGTCTGCCAACTTCAGCAAATAGTTCTGGGGCTGGAATCTTTGCAAGAAAAGGTGCTCTAGCAGTGTAGCACTAGACCTGGATATACCAAGAGTGGGACAAAAAAAAAAAGAAAAAGGCAATGCATCCCACTATCAGGATTCATGAGGAGAAGTGCTCATGTCCAATATGTAGGCACAGTTGTTATTCACAAAGTGCCGTTAGGCTGTGCCATGGGGCACTCTCCATCTACATCTCCCTTTCTGGTGCTGTGCATGGGCATGGCAGCCTCCAAACAAGCCCAGGAGCTCCAGTGAACTTTACTGTTGGGATCTCACAGCCTGCCCATCATCTGCCCGTTAGCAGATGGGGTGGAAGGGGGAGTGTGTCCCCCTCCACTGCAAAGCCCTGTGCAGAAGATGAGTTTGAGCTAAGGGGCTGCACTTTGATAGGGAGATGAAGGTAAGGACATGCTGTACATTGTTAAGTCTGATGGGACTCTGGCAGAGGTGAACTGTGGGGTGGCAGTGCTGTCTCCTGGTCCCAGCAGCACTTCCAGAGCTCATCTGTCTGCATTAGTGCCAATGCCAAGGTCCTTCAGGGAATTGCAAGAGAGTTACTCTTCCCTTCTTGCTTGTCAAGCCAAATATTCTACAAAATACAGCTAGAAAGGAGTACAGCACCATTTTCCACTAAATTTACTCAATACCCACTTCTCTCTTCAGCCTGAGGAACTCAAGCTCACATCTCCCATATACTTGTGAGATGTCTTAAGCCCTAGACTAAGGAGTACCATATACGGGCTCTCACTCAGCCTCTCCTGTTGAAGCAGTTCCCCTTTGTATAAAACACATAAATATTCTCCGTGCCCACAGAAGGGAGAAGAGGCCCAGCGGTCAGGGTGTGGGCTGTGGGTGCCGTTTCCCGCAGCAGCATTACCCAAATCCCTGGCAACTCTAGCACAAGCCACTAACTTGTATACTGGTACACCAGTTGATAATCCCCAGCCCCATTGTATAGCATCAGCCCCATTGTATGCAGAACTAGGGGTGGAAGTGACCAGCTGCACAGCAGAGCATGGCCAGAGCAACTTCACGCTCTGCTCCCAGTCTACACCCTCTGCCACAGGCTGTGCTCTCCCAGTAAGGATTTACTGGCTCATGGCTGCAAGATGCAAAGACCAGGATAACACAAACTATGCCATCAGCAAAAGTATGTTCCAAGAGAACGAATACTAATAAAGTATATTTTCTGCTTACCACGGTTGAAAGGATTCAGTGCAATATGTCAATCTTCAGCTTTAGTAGAGCGGTGATGGGTGTTTTATGGAGGGTGCTCAGTCTTCTTCCAAGTGTTACTTTCTCTGACCTGGGGCTGGAAGGTCTCCACACCAGTAGCTCCCAAGAACAGACCACCAGAATGGGAGCAACTGTAGCATGACTGCAGAGTCACTAGAGAAGAGGAAATGTATGACATCAGCTCAAAGGAAATGAGAAATAAAATAAGCTTTAGGGGAAAGACAATTAACCACAGCTAAGATCTGGAAAGTCCTTAAAGCTGTTTCCTCAAAGTATCTCTGCTTCTGATGATCCTGAAAGAGGGTGAAGTTGGGATTTTCCTCTAAAGGCAAAATAAGTATTCACTCCATGTCCCCATTAGATCTGGGATTAGACAGTATTTGAAGATCCTTCTTCCAAACAGATGAATGGCAGAAGCCAGAAGAGCTTTCACTTAACAACTATGAGGAAAGAAAGTGCTAGGAAAGTCATATGTCCCATGGGCGATTTCATTCCCTGGCAGACTTCTTTGCACTTGTGTTGGGGCTAAACAGATCTACGGATCCAGCCATCCCAAGTCTCCTTTTACTGCAGGGACCTTCAGTGGACTCTGCTCACCACAGCATGGCAGGTAGCCATCTACCTGGCCCATCCGCCTTCATATCATGACCACCATTATTTGTGGCAGCTTGAAGACCACTCATCACAGTGATGGAAATTGGTGGGGTGCTCAGGGAGACACCGGTGTCAAGCAAAGCTGCACACATGGCCCCAGCTAAGCCATGAGTCCCAAGCTGTAGCTACCATGCTGGTGGTTAACCTCCCCTCCGTGCAGACACCACTCTTACACCTGCACACAGTACAGATGTGAGATTGAAGCACCTGCACCATGTTCTGCAAAAACCTCACACCTGCAGTCACCTACAGGAACTGAAACACTGATGCTGGTGCCTGGATTCAGTGTGAAACCGAGGAACAGAGCCACAAAGTCCATCACCTGCACAAAGAGGTGCCCAAACCTGCAACAAGGCTGCTGAGGAACAACATGGGCCCAAGTGGAAGCAGAACAGGCCTGTCCACATTGTAGCTCCCCTGGGAAGGCTGACTCTCCTGTCTCTTCTCATGAAATGCCATCTGTGACAAACAGCCCTGGACATGTCCATACTGTGAGGAGCATCAGAGACCCCTATGGTGTGGTGTCATGTCTTGGGATAGCCACCAGGAACAGGATGAGAGTTGTGTCCCCTGGGCCACACTAGTTGAGGGAACTGGCCAAACATCTCTGGGACAGACCCTGGAACACCTTCAAGTCATGCTTTTGGGCTGGGGAATCCTGGCTCTGAACCAGGAGACAGCAACCTCCTCATCAGCTGGGAATATGGGCCACGGGCAGAGCGGACAAGGTGGACAGCAGCTCTCCCAAGATGCTGACTTCTGGCTTGCACCCTCAGGCATCTGGAGGTGATGGGCTGCGCGGCATCGGGGCAGCCAGTGCGGTGCCAGAACCCACCCCCTGTCCGTGCTGGTGGCTGTGTGTCCCCAGCCAGGGGCAGGCAAAGCCCCAGCACCAACCTGGGCTTCCTTGCCTGGGTCAGCTCTTCCCTGGGTTTTCCCTGGCTCTTCACCAGAGGGTGCAGTTGGCCTTTCTCAGGGCCATTATAGAGGGAAGGAGCTGGTGTGCCCTGGGAGAGCCGAGGCAGGCCATGCACCCAGTGCCTGGTACCCACCAGGAGCCCCTGCCGAGCCCCTGGCCTGGCAGGGTGTTATGCAAGTGCTCAGCAAACTGCTGTGCAAACCAGGATGTCCTGCTGCTCTGGGCCCTGCTCAGGGGAAGCTTCAAAACACCCAGAGGTGTATGGACACCACAGCTGGACATGATCTGTGGGATCACCCTGGTCCCCCACAGCAACAGCATGGGGCGTCCAAGAGACTCAGAAGCCACCCGAGCTGACCGGGACCCAAACGTGCCCAGTGCCAGGGAGCCCGGCAGTGAGAGCACTGCACAGGGTGGGAAACCCCGGGCTGCACGGGGGCTGGCTGTGTGGAGCAGAGGACATCCAGGCTCTGGCTCTGTCAGGCCACGCCAGGGTGACCTGAAGGGTGAGATGAGGCTCCTGCAGTGGTGCTGCAGGTCTGTGGTGAGATGAAGGCCTCAGCAGTCTCCTTCCCTCTGTCACCCACCATCTTCCCTCCCTCCCCCTTCCCCATCAACCACTGCAAAGATGGACCAAGGAACATGACCCTTCATGGACCGGCCAGAGCCCAGGTTATGCCCGTAAGACTGTTTCTGGGAGCTTAAATTAAGAACAAACCAAAAGCATGCTAATGAGGTTGGCCAGCAGCCAGTCCATGCCTTGGGGAAGAGCCACCAGCGAGGATGTCTGGTCAGGGAGGGAAGGGAAGTGCTTGCAAAGGCTGTTGCAACAGCCAGATCAAGCCTGCTGTCCTGACACAGCCAAGTTCTGAGAGGAAATGAGGGCCCAGAAGGTTTGGGGCGGGGAAGGAACTCTCATCAGAGATCTTCATCCTTCCCCTGTTCAGTCCCGTGTTAGCTCTGCACGTCACTGAAGAAGCTCTTCAGTAAAAGCAGAGAAACAAACAAGAAAATCATACCAAGTCCAGGGGTGAAAGACACTGAGAGACCTAATGGGTGGAAGCTCTAGCAGTGACAGCAGGTTTGCTTTCTGATTTAAGCACTCCTACTGGAGTCAGGACACCTCTAGCTGCCCTGAGCTGGGACCTGACCACCTCCACACTGGCCGATGCCTCCTCGCTGCTCACCAGATTTAGTAATTTCTCAGCTTTGCCTCAAACACTCAGGATAGGCCTCAGGCTATTGAGATTCACAGAAATTCCCAGAACAACTGCCTGGTCACATAGACTGGCCTTTTGCTGGGCTTGCACTTGTCCAAATTAGCTGGGGAGTTCCCTTCCTCATCATCTCCATTTTCAGCTGTTGCATCAGGGGACCTAGGTTCAGTGCTCCCAGTACAAAGGCAAGAGAGAAGTGGGGAGAACCGTCCCCCCGCCTCCCTCCTGGACTGCACCATGTCTGGTTTGCAGTGACGGGTCCTGTTGCCCCTGCAGCCATCATCGTCCCTTCCAGCCCGGGGACTCCGCTCCCCCACTCTCCGGGGACTGGTGCCTCCTTCCCAGGACAGAACTGCCAGTCTGGAATTAAGCCGCAGGTTGTTTGCGGTGGCCTGGCATGTTCGGGGGTCCTCACAGTTTTTGGGTGTCCTGTTCTCAGTGTTATTTACCACTCTTCCACCCAGGGGGATGCACGCAGTCTGACGCTGCTGAATGCCATGCAAGGCCAATAATTCAATAAAATATTGAACATGCCTTTACTTTTGTCAACCAAGCTTATAATCTAATAAATAAATAAACTTCTTTGACTGATTCCCATGTGATGCTGTTAACTAATTGGTACTTTGGGTTATTCCATCAGGACACTGGGTCCCTGCAGCTCTTCCAAATGACTTTTCCTGGGGGTTGGTTGCTGCCGGCCACGGGGCAGGCGGCAAGGCTGGCCCCGTGTCAGAACTCATGGCCAGTGCCCGTAGCCTCTCGGCCTCGTCGTACACACTAGCTGCCTCTGGCATGTTTCCTTGGCATCATTTCCTTCTGAGATGGAGCCCGTTAGCGAAATACCTGATTTTGATGACTGCATACAAATTTTGCAGATAGGAGAAACTTTTGGTTTTGAAAATAGCGTATTATAAGCAAATATCCAGAGATCTCTTCTCAAGAGCAGAACCCTGCTGTATTAGTGGAGGAGAGCTCTCCGTGGAGTGCAAATGGAGGAGCAGCAGTTTATCCGAGAGGCTCTGTGTGCGCCGCCAACTTCTCTGTTCAGTGACAGGAGCAGTGAAATGGGGACAAGACGAAATACCAACATGGAGCTTGAGAAAGCATCAGCCGCTGCCGCCAGGCTCAGCGCTGTGGGGTGCACACAGCGTGCAGGAGCAGCGCACGGGTGAGCATGATCCCTGCTGGTCCTCGTCACCGGGGTGCATTCTTCAGCACTGGGATAAGTCTTTGAACGGACAAAAAGTTCTTTTTGAGCCAGAGCAGCTGATGAGCTGACGGGCATGAAGCTGATGAGCATTAGTGCCTGTGAGTTTCCACCCCTCATCTCACACCCGCTGCACAATTTCCTTCTGATTGTTGTAGGAAAGAAATGCTAAATAAACTCTGTAGCTTTCCCCTGTGAGCATTTTGGAGCCCAGCACAACATGTCTCCACCTTATTACCAACTCCACAGGAATGTGCCCCGGAGCTTGGGTTGCTCAGCAGGGAAATACATCCACCCCAGCAGCCAAGAGCCCCCCCAGGGGCAGCGAGCAGTCACGCTTCCTGGTGGCCATTTGACAGCTATAAAAGGCAGGACACGACTCCTGCCACTTGCTGCTGTGCCGCTGGGATAACCCAGCCCGGCAGGACGGGGTGCTGCAGGAGCAGGGAGCAGGTAGTGGGGTTGAAAGAGCCCGGGTCCAGCCCAGGGGTGAGCTCCACAGGGCCATGGCCACTGCAGCCCCACGCTGCAGCCCTGCTGTTAGAGCTCTTCCAAGGGGAAAAACCTTCAGCCTTCACTGAGCTGGCTATGGCTGCCACACTGCAGCCAGTCACCTCCAGAGAGTCTCTGCCCCATTCCCCTGCCCGGGACAGGCTCTGCCCCATCCTCCTGACCCAGCCTGGTCAGGGATCGTGCACCCCACGGGATGAGAGACCTGGGCTCTGAGCATTGCTTCCTCTTCCTCGCAGGAGGAAGATCTGTGGTGGGGCTCCTCACTTTGCTTTGCAGCATCTGAGCAAAGCTAGGGTAGCTTCTGCCACCCAGGGGTGGGACAGGACCCAGACAACAGTCCCTGTCCCCACAGCCTCAAAGGCGATGGTGGTGGTGTCCTGACTCGTACCATCACGACACACCTTGTTCCTGTTTGCTGGGCGTAGGGAGCGAGTGCGCGCCTTCCCAGCACACCAGGGACGGGAGGATGAGGATGGCTCTGAAGCCCCTGGAGCTGTCAGCTACCACAGACCCAGAGGGGGACATGCAGCCACCAGTGTCCCAAGACTCCCAGAGACAGGAGGAGCCGGTGGAGCTTGGGGACGGAGGCCAGTACCCCAGGAGAGCAAGCAGAAGGGAAAAGAGCCTCTTACCTCTGTGTCGGAGAGCACCTGGCCCCGCAGACCCAGCCCACCAGGTCCCTGCCACAAGCAGAGCCGTCGGTGGGGCTGAGCCTCCAGCGCGCTCCTGCCTGGGAAGAGGGTTGGACGGGAAGGAGGGCGCCTGGTCTCCCTGGCAGGTGAGTGACTCACTTCCCTCTTGGCACTTGTGACACGGCTCAGACGTGCTCTGGCTGCACTCTGGAGCTCAACACCAACCTCTGCGGCCCTTCCTCGAGCAGTCGGCAGTAGGACGCAGCCGCAGAGGCTCTGTGCCAGCCAGGGGCTTTTCACACTCCTGTCACCCGCTGCCTCGCAGGCCCGAGATGGGGCTCCCCCAGCCCAGCCAGGGGCACAGAGGGGTCTGGGCTTGGCGACGGGGGCCACTGCCCTCAGCACATTCGTCTTGCGCTTCTCATTTCCTTCCAGACAGTGGGATGGGGAGGCAGCACAACTTGTTCAAGTGATTCCACTGGAGGAGGAGATGTGCTGCAGGAGGGCAAAGTGTCAGGGTGAGGCTGCTTTGCTGTGTGAATCCCTGTCTGCAGAAATATTAGCCAGAAAAACATCGCAGGCTGTGGCAGACAGTTTCCTTCTTCTCTCTGCAGCATTAAAACCCCCCTCGGTTGTTGTGCTCCTTCAGCCCGGGAAGAAAGGGTGGGCAGACACAGACACAGGTGCACCCATCCCCTCCTGCTGCCGCAGGGGAGGCAGCTCTGGCATTGCTCTGCTCAGGCTTCACGTGGGATTTCCCCAGATCTGTACTGGGGCACTGGCATCACTTTGGTCATGGGCATAACATCCGCCTGAGTCACTCATTTTATAAAAAGAAATCACACATGTTTCTGTCTGCTCCCTTTATTCACTGTGGGTTGTTTAACAAGGAAAGGTTGTTAGGGGTTTTCTTGCTGTTAAGAACTGGCACAGGCTCCTGCAAGGGAGCAGGTGTGAGGTTTCTGATGGGCCCCACAATCACAACTGCTCAGTGCACAAAAGCAAGCTGCAAGCCCATCAGACCAGGCACAAAACCTGCAGCACTACCAGAAGGAACTGGCCTTTGTCACATCCTGCAGTCCCCAAGCCTGCCAGGCACCTGCCTGCAGTAGCACAGAGCAGCCACAAATACTCCAACTTCCCAACCAACCAGAAAAGCTGCACCAGTTCATGGTTACGGCCTTTCTCAACAGAGAAGATTGCCAGCATCCTCTTGTGAATAAGAAAAGCCAGGCTGCGCTAGGAGGAGCGTGGCCAACAGGGTGAGGACAGTTACCATCCCCTCTGCTCGGTACTGGTGATGCTGCGACACAAATCGCACACAGCGGGAGAGTTGTTACACCCAAGGAGAAGGTATGGAAGAAAGAGGGGTTTTCCACTCATTTACAAAGAGAGCATCTCTTTGGGGAAGAAGAGGGCTGAGGGAAGACCCAGCCACACAGACAGTGTAAGAACGGTGGCATTGGACCCAGGCCATCTAGCTCAGAACTTCATGTCCAACAGCAGCCGGCAGATGGTGATCAATGGTGTGATGCATCCCCTCATTGTTCGCTGCCAAGACGGGGCAGAGGCTGCCGCAGCGACACCGACACCTTTACAGAGCTTGAGGGCATTTATTTGTGTGAACGCACACATGGATGAAAATGTAAAACTTCTGACCTCAACAATAGTCTATGTTGAGTTCTACAATCCACCACAGGAAAACCATTTCTGTGTCTTTTCTACCCATTTCTTGCTGATTTCCCTCCATAACCTCCTGCCCTCTGGGCAGCTTTTAATGCCCCGGTTCTCCTCTGTACCATTGCTTGTTTCCTTTTGAAAGGCTGCGCAATAAAGCATGCACATAAATGGCATCCACATAAACTGTAAGCCATGGCCACAATGTGGCTTCATAGCGAGGAAGACATCATTTTCCATTTCACTGTCTTTGCCAACAGTACTCTCTTCTAAACAATCCCTTCAGCTGAGGTACTAAGAAATTGCTCCTGAGCAGCAGCAGCAGCTTTAGAGCAAATCACCACATTTGCCAAACTAACACAAATGTTAAGTAACACACTGGTTTGTGGCTTATCAAGAATAGATTTGATTTCTGGCTGATTAGCCAGGCTTTTTACAGCTGCCCTAACTTGGTCGAGCTTTTCCTGAATGCTTTTTCTACCCAGTGAAATTTAGCTCATCTAGGGAACATCTGGTGAAATCTAGACCCAGGCCTGTCTCTGTGCTCAGGGGATCCTCCACTCTCATCCCTAGACAGGGCGGTCTTGCACTTGGTTTCTATTGCAGTTTCCCCAAGTGACTTGCAAAGATCCTTTCCCACCCCACTATCACTGAACAGTAGATAAACCCTTGCAAACTGCAAGGTGTGTAGGGGAAGGGAACCTGCCTCAGAAGGGAATGAGAAGTCCATCTCTGGACTCCCAGGAAGCAACAAGGAGTTGAACTGGACTCTGGTAAACCACCGTGTACATTCTGTGGGAACTGGATGTGGAGGACAAGTCATTTCCACAGAAAACCAAAGCCAAGACCCTACCAAAAGGTGCTTCTGTAACTATCCAGTACCTTTTCTCCTTCTGACAGCAAAAAATCCCACAAACTACTCCTTATTCCCACCGATGTATTTTTTCCTCTTCTTCAGTCTGGAGAAGAGAAGGCTCCAGGGAGACCTTAGAGCCCCTTCCAGATCCTAAAGGGGCTCCAGGAGAGATGGGGAGGGACTCATGATCAGGGAGGGGAGCCATAGGGTGAGCAGGAACGGTTTTAAACTGAAAGAAGGGAGACTGAGATTAGATCTCAGGAAGAAATTTTTCACTCTGAGGGTGGTGAGAGCCTGGCCCAGGTTGGCCAGAGAAGCTGTGGCTGCCCCATCCCTGGAGGGGTTCAAGGCCAGGTTGGAGGGGGCTCGGAGCAACCTGGTCTGGTGGGAGGGCAGGGGGTGGCACTGGATGGGCTTTAAGGTCCATTCAAACCCAAACCAGCCCATGATTCTGTGATTTTCTTGCCCTGCATATCAAGTACAAATATTTCAGTTTATGAGGACCACTGACTCAAAAAGAACTCCAAGGAGGAAGGAGATCTCTCCCTCTACAGTATCTTTGCTTCTTGAAATCAAACATTTCATTCAATCCATCATGCTGCCCTGGCATGCATGTTGCAGGCAGCAGCCCAGTCTGCATCTGTGAGGGTCCACATCGTGCATTCACTTAATTCCACCCAGGCAACTCAAAAGTGTTTGCTTTTACAAAGCTTGAATACAAGGATAAAAATTAACCTCACAGATTCCCTCCAGTGGAGCAGAGAAATATCTAGCAAAGGGCCAGGTACTTCACTGCTGCTAAAGCCTGCCTGGCAGATGGGAAGCTTCACAGGTCTTGGCTGCGTAGATAAGACTGGAGAAATACTGTATATTCAGACACAGCAGCATATCATAGGCAGGCCAGAAAGAAAAGGAAACAGGAACAGTTAAATTGACAATGAAACAGCATTGTGATAAGCTACGCATTTTGCTGCCCCAACCAAGTGCCACCCAGTGGAAAAAATGACTCTAACTGCAGAAGCCAACAGGACTAGTGCTCCAGTGACTTTGGCCAAGGCTGCACTCCCCCAGCCCCAGCACTAAACCACACCACTGCTCACATTCTCATAAGCATGCATGTCTCTGAGAAGCAGAAGCATAACATGCGTCTTACAAGCATTTCAAGTTCTCATAGCACCCATCCTGACCTTCCTGAAAAAAATTTCAAGGCAAGATCTTAAAGTTAGTCAGTGCCATTGGTCTGCAAATACTTCACACTCTCTGAAAGGAAATGCTACTAGAAAGACCAGTATTTTAATATCAAAAGGAAGGACTCTGGGACAAGAGTCACTGGGACAGGTCTCTAAGCTAGAAATACTTTGAGAGGAGAACAAGAGGCACACAAGTCAGAGGGACAGCAAGTCCTCTAGGCAAGAGACTGCACTTAGAAATATGGTAATCATCTGAGCTCCTGCCCAGCACTGCTCATTCCTTACTCCTGGGAACCACTGGAGGTTGCAGCTGAGAGACAGCATCACTAAAGTTACCTGACACTTTCCCAGAACAGATTTGGCTGGTCGTTGCCTTGACAAGGAAGTTGTGTCCTACCAGCATGTTCACAGTTAACGGGAGATCAGGCTCTGCCATCAACAAGGCTTTTCAGTGCCTGAACAGAGCAGTGCCACACAGTTCAACACCTCCCAGACCCATCAGCCCACCTGCTAATTATCGTTCAGCTCTCGTGTGCCACCCAGACATCACCAACATATTATTTTTTAAGCTGTTTTGCTCCTTGCGGTTCACCTCCAGCTATCTCTCTAGCTAGGTTGTACCTAGCAGGACAAATAGGGTAAAGAAACTGCATTCCCATGTTTACACAGAAAATAGAACTGTATTCTACTGTTCTAAGAGTTAGTTAATGTATAAAACACCAAAATACCTTAGTTTTATGAGGGAAGGATGTTTCATTTCACACCTGGTCACACAGACCAGTGCGCGAGAGGAAAACAAGAAAAGGCGGTGGGAGGAGAGTACCACCCACCTTCTAGGAGATTCATCTTGGTCCCAAACCCTGTCAGAAAGCACTACCTTCCATGGGAGCAGCTTCCCCTGCAGAAATCTGTTTTGTAACACAACTTAATCACGTCACTCCTTCCTAGTGTGCAGAAATAGAAGGCAGAAAAAGAAATAGAAGTAATAGAAATTACTCAGAACTTAAAGGAGTTGAGACACCAGAAGACGGAGACATCTCTTCAGAGACAGCCCTTTTTAAGAGAGGCCTTGTCAATGCCTAAGACAGAAACAGCAGCACAAAGGATTGTGCTCAACAGCAAGTCCAAGTGAAAGGAGTGGGTAATGGCAGTGAGGAGGAAGAAAAGTAGTATCTTCATGGAGGCAACTATCCACAGAACCCAGGTACGAGCCAGCAATGTGTCCTTGTTGCCAAGAGGCCAATGGAATCCCGGGCTGAATGAGAAAGAGTGTGGCCAGTAGGTGGAGGGAGGTCATTCTCCCCTTCTGCTCTGCACTGGTGAAGCCACAACTGGAATCCTGCATCCAGTTCTGGGCTCCCCAGTTCAAAAGAGACAGGGAACTGCTGGAGAGAGTCCAGCAAAGGGCAACAAAGATGATGGAGGGATTGGAGCATCTCCATGATGAGGAAAGGCTGACAGAGCTGGGGCTCTTGAGCCTGGAGAAGAGAAGACTGAGGGGAGACCTTATTAATGCTGACAAGTACCTAAAGGG
>BJBW01009271.1:0-17819 GCA_004320125.1 Scolopax mira
GAAAGCAGAGTGCGAGAGCTAAGCAAGCTAGCAGAGACTACAGATAAAGTCAAGCAGGGCTTCTGGGAAGAATTTGAGGTACTTCATTGCATTCCAGGTGTTATTGTATTAAATCTCTACACTACTAAAAAGTTAGGTTTGCTACTGCCTTCCTGACACTTTCTCATCTGCCCCTCCATCACTTTAGATCCTTTTTCTTGCTCCCATTTCCTGTGTCAGGTACAGCATTAAAATTTTACCAATTCCACTTTTGTATCTCCTAGTAAAATAATTGAAATATTTGCCTTTTTTCCTGATTCTGAGAACTAATGATTGATTCGGTACCGAGCACAATCCCTCCTGAATATCCTCCCCATCATGAGGCAACCTTATGTACAACTGTAGCTGGCCCACCAGGATGATTAATTAATCAGATTCATTCCTGTGTTCCTTTTCTTCAGGTGGACAGAAAGGGGTCTGTAGGCTGGATTAACCTTTCTGGAGGCAAAAGGCTAGCTCCTAGCCTACGTTAGGTACTCTTGGTGACCCGAGTGCTAGTATAGTAGCAGTCTCTGATGCAGTGGGAGTGTGTCAGATGTATTGTGCATATGAGGGGGATTGCACTGGGCTTTCTGTGGCGTGTGTCAGTGAAGAGGATGTTTTGGTTTGGATACCATTGCTTTAAGGAAACTTCAGTGGGATTTCTCAGTCAATAAGTGCTCTTGCCCTTGAGTTTGTGGGTTTTTGATAGCTGTTTTAGGAGATCTTAAAACTATTGTGAAGTAGTGGCACTAGCAAGCTCGGAGATGATGCAACATTGATTATCTGT
Organism: Scolopax mira; assembly: GCA_004320125.1. NCBI lineage: Eukaryota > Metazoa > Chordata > Aves > Charadriiformes > Scolopacidae > Scolopax > Scolopax mira. The sequence goes on from BJBW01009271.1 coordinate 809, forward strand.
TACTCCTTGGATTCCTGGAGATTTATTTTTGTTTTGTTCGGGTGTTTCATTTCTTCCTGCAGCCAAAATTCCATTTCCCTCCCAGAAAGCAGCATCACCTTTCCTGCTGTCATACCTGCTCACCTCTTGAGCAGAACTGTGCTGGCCCAACTCTCCCCTTCTTTGAAGCGTTAATGATTTGAGGGTGCTACTTATGTTTGAAAGAAAATACAGCCAAAACTCTTAATTTTTCAAGCAGGGCAAATGAAGTATAAGTGTTAACTAACACATTCCAAACTACTTGAGTTTAGCCTGGACCCTAACCCTTCTCTGACAACTGGAGTCACTTACAGCTACTGTGCACGTGATGGTCATAGCCAAAAACTTTAGAAGTGTCTTAAATATAATGGACTGGTTTATACCACACAAAACTGCAGCAGAGTTTGGACTTCCACCAGCAGATGGCAACAGGAAACTGGAAAGTCCTGATCATTGACAGAGGCTGGTTTTGTCTGTGTAATGCTGTTTTGAGAAACTACTTGAATGGATGGTTTCTTGAAGAAACTCTTTTTTTGGATCAGAAATGTTAATTAGCTGAATGTAGTGTCCAGTCTGTTTTGAGGTTATTGTCAGGAGGAGAAAAACAAATCCATTAAAAGCAAAACTCTTATCAAAGAGATAGTATGTTTCACTAACAAATCCGTATGGAATATAAGAAAGTGAGGTCATGACTGTGGAGAAATCGTAAAATGAGGATTAAGCTTTCTCCTTGCTCATCCCCTGTGCCCAGTGCAGGGGTGGCAGTTTGATCCAGGGCTGCAGGATGGTCAGAATCCCACTTGGAGGAGGCAGCAAGCCAGCAGAGGCTGCTCTGGCCATTGCTGAGGACCTGGGACTATGTTTCACCCTAGTCACTAGAGTGGTGGATTTCCTGGGGAGCAGTTCTCATCTATTGCTTTTGAACCTTGCCGGGAGGTGAACTGGCCTCAACCTTGGAGTTGCTTCTCTTGCAGAGTTCAACATGTGGACTTTGATATGAGGCCTGAAGGTCAGGCCACACCTGCTCTAATGGCTGAAACTGGCATATGGGAATTAACTGCTTTGTTACAAAGACTGTGTTTTATCATATCATGATATAGTCATGTATATCATGCCTGTGGTTTGGCCTGAACGAGCATTTGCAAGTTAGCCAAGCTAAGGGTGTCTGTTGGCTTCCCTGTAGGCTCTAAACATACCTTACTGTTGTTCAGAGGGCATAAAAAGGGAAGGAAAAAAAAAACCCCAACCCTGTTGGCTTGCCTTTCTTGTAACTGGTGCTGGCTTACTAGAAGGTATGTGAATTAGTGGTTGGGATTCTTTTTTTCTTGAAGTGTGATGTGTTTAGGAATGGATTGTTGATTTGTCAAAATATGACTGAACTATTACTTGATGCTGATGACTTCTTTTCTGATTTCTGCTCTCTGTTGAATAAATTTGTCTTGTAATGGGTTATTGGTGCTTTAGAAGCAAGGTGTTTTCCTGTCTTGTGACTTTCCTGAAGAAGGGTATTTGTGAGCAAGCCATAAGTCTTCCAGAAGTAAATGTACCTATAAGACATTCCACTTCTCTTTCCCCTTCACTGTTGTTAGTGAGGTCAGCACTATCCTTACTTTTTTCCCCCCACTGTTTTTGGAAATGAAGCAGTTTTAGTGTGGTGCGTTTTCATTCACCTCAGGTAAGCTGTAGCTGTCAGCCTTGGTGGCAGGAGGTAAGGGAGGAAACTCCAGGTTGTCCATGGATCTCTGCCTGTGCTGTTTATGACTTGGCAGGCCAGATGGTAGTTATAAATTACTTGTCTTCAGGCATATTTAAGAATGTACCTCTTGTCCCGTGAACCATTAGACAGAATTGTTGACAGTACTTGTAATGCTTTTGCTTCTGAAAAATGGCTGTTTGGTGAGCGCAGTGAAATTGAGGACTGTGTTTTCAGATTTATTGTTGAATTGTGTACAATCTCTTAATGGGCTTGTTAGAAGTCGCTGCTGCTCATGGATCTTTCCTCAGGGATGCTCAAAGCGATAATAATTAACTGTATGAAGTAAAGATTTGTTTGAAGCTGTGGTTTCCACACACTTAATTGTTTCCTTTTTTTTTTTTTTTTTAGCCTGCTAGCAAAGTTTAACTTTCAGTTCTTTTGCTGGAGGCAGACAACTGATAGGCCTGGAGGTATCCAGTAGAGTTTGGGTAGAGAAGCACTAGATCACAAAGTGCCTTACTCCTTTGCAGGCTGGCAATGGTTTGGATGCATTAGTTACTAATCTTTATGGGTACTAAAGCCAGTTCAGTGGAAATTTTTTAACTCCTTACCTGCCTCATTCAGCAAAAAGGAGAAGTGCGATAGTAATCCTTCCTAACTGTTATGTTTGGTGAGAAAGACCTAGTGATAAGAATGTTTGTTTGCTCTTGCTCTGTAGAGTGCTGCCTGTGTTGTTTGGTTTATTTATCCTGCCTTTTAACCTGGCCAGATTTCCACAGACAAGATTTTGTGGTCCTTTGTCACCAGTTACATTTTCTTTGCACAGTGTTTCACAGCTAAAACCTTTAAGGGATCAACTTGCCTCTGCTTGCTCAGAACAGGATCGTGAGCACTTGCTGGTTATAGTTTGTGGTTTAAAAAAGCTCTGGATTTGTAGGTGTTTATTGTTACGGGATGGAAAATAGCTTGTCTTGTCACTCATGCTCCCGTGTTTCTTCTACACCTTGGAAGCAATGCTGTCCTAAGTCTGAATGGAGAAATCCATAATCTGGCATTATAATCAAGTATCATAATTTTTGTGAGATGGGATTGATATAATGATGGTGAAACAGTACATGCTTTATTTGTGCTGTTATCATTTAAACTTTATTTGTGCTGTTTTCACTTAGACTTTACAGCAGCAAGAATGCAAACTTCTCTATAGTCGTAAAGAAGGTCAGCGTCAGGAAAACAAAAACAAAAATAGATACAAAAACATTTTACCCTGTAAGTATTGATTTCTTTCATTACAAAGTAAGCCTGCTTCTTTTCTATGCTTTATTTTCTTAGTTTGTAAATACAGGGTTAATTAAGTGCCACTGTGCTTTTTCTTTAGTGATAATTCCCCCCCACGTGTTGTGGAGGAACTATTAGCCCATGCAATTTCCAATTTGTGTTCAAACACTTGCACTTTGTAGATACCAATATTTCAATTCCCAAATACTGTTTCTTATCTTCAGCTTTCATTTAAAAGCGTCACATCCCTAAGTGGTTATTTAGCAAATGGGAATGCTTAAATTTAAGAGGATTAATTTAGGATATGAAACTGCATGATGCAAATCCAGTAGCTGTTTGACTTTAGTGCTTGACCGTCCACATACTCTTGAGTTACTGGGGGGCATGAGCACTTCTTTTGATCTGGCTTGCTATGAATTGTCCACTTGTTTTAAGAAATGGCAAAAGAAGAAATATTGAGTGTTCTAGCTGCTAATTTACTGATAACTTAGTAGCTTTTGGTAGCAGTGAAAAATGTACCTGTCTGTAGGATGTTTAAAAATAGCTGTGTGTTCACAACTGTAGGATGCAAGCACTTAACTTAATCTGTTCTTCCAGTTGATCATACTAGAGTTGTTCTACATGATGGTGATCCAAATGAACCTGTTTCAGACTATATCAATGCTAATATTATTATGGTAAGTAAACTCCTACTTACAGGAGTCTTTTTGGAATGTCTACTCTTTAACATACTCACCTAAAGCCAGGTTAGTCTTGTTACCATTTGTTACCATTTGTTAAATCATTTTTTTGTCTCCAGCCTGAGTTTGAAACAAAGTGCAACAACTCGAAGCCAAAAAAAAGCTACATTGCAACTCAAGGGTGCCTACAGAATACAGTGAATGATTTTTGGAGGATGGTATTCCAGGAGAATTCTCGAGTTATTGTTATGACAACAAAAGAAGTGGAAAGAGGAAAGGTAAAAACAGACTCTGAAACTGGCCTTAGGAAAGGTCATGATATTTGAATGCAAGTAAGGACTAACCTGACTTGGTTATATTGATTAATTTGCTGAAATCTGGTGTGTTACTACTGCATTTGGAGATCAGGAAGGTGCTGAGTGTCCTTTTTCACTGGTGCTGGTGGGAGTTGAGGGTAGACTCCTGTCATACCATCAGACTTCCCTTTTTTAAGGGTTGACTGATTAATTTTTAGCTACTGAATGTGAATCTATGTATTTTAAAATTGTTCAGGGGATGAGGCACTGGAATGTGAGATGTAGCCAAACAGGCATTCTGCTTGCTTGAAGGGAGAAACTGCCTGTTCCTGTAACAGAGCTATTGCCATTCGTTTTAGCTCTCCAAGCTTGTATAGACTTTACTAGAAAAGCAGAATTGTGGGACTTCATTGCTGTAAGAATGAATTTAGATACTCTCTCACCTAAAAACTAGAGTGTAATGTGGAAGTTACTGCCCCAGGGTCACCTCATTCAAGTCACATTTACTAGACTCTACTAGAATGTTCTCTTTTCTGGCTTTACTTTCTGTGCTTGAATTTGATAACATTCTTATTCCATACTGAGCTAGTGATTCCTGGTTAGGAATAGCTCAACCAGATGTGATTTAATGCTTTTATCCTTAAAGTCAGGTCCTTTGCCCTGTTCTGCATGAGCACAGCTGTCCATTCAGGCTCAGGAATCAGTGAATCCCTTGTGAACTGCTCTGACAGTATTTAATACTCTGAAAGATGAATTTTTCCTGCAGTGGTGCATCCCAAGAACCTGTGCTTTACCTTTTCAATGCAGAGGTAACCTATGAAATAGCCTGTGTTCCTCTGCAGCTTCTCCATGATTCTTCCAAAATTTTCCTAAGCCTGTTTATTGTGCTCTGGCTTTATAAAACATTTTAACATCTGATTACTTAATCAGTGCTGCATGCATTGATTTATTTTTTAATTATTTTTTTAATGCCTATTTAACTTGTTTGATAATTGCAACTAAGAGACCTGATAGAGAAGAAAAACCTCCTGTCTCAGGCCAAGATGCTTTCAGCTGTGCAGGAAGGAGTCAAACCTCTGCAGCAGAGATGAACTTTAAGAGCATGTTGCCTAAGGAAGTAAGGAACATCTCAGATCTGCACAGAGTTCTGAATATGCTTTAGAATGCAGCGTAGAAGCAGTAAATACTTACAAAAAATTAAAATTGTGGTGTTTTGGAAGCAGTCCATTGAGCTGATAATACATGCATCTCCTCTATCAGATTTAAAGCTTGTTTTGTGTGTTATTGTTGAGACTCGCTCTACCAACCGCTCTCCTGTCCAGAGGCTGTATTGATACAGAGAGTTGTGTTGCTGCAGCTTGTACCTTTTGGGAGGTATCAGGGAAAGAAGAGGAAGAGTAACAGAAAAGCATCTTGTTGCCTAAGTAGGCTGGGAAGCATGTGTTCAATCATCTCTTACTCTATCTTGTGTTGGCAGAAGGAATTTTCTTCTTGCTGTGTTCTCTCATAAATATGCAGTGGTAACTGCAAAGGGGACATGTTTCTCTGTAATACTCGCTGTTGGGTCTGCATTTGCTGTTGCTGGAAGTTGCATCTATATACCCTTGATAATGTCTCCTTTGATACTGTGTGGGCTTGTATTACATTCACAAGCTAACAGGAGTTGCTCTTTTCTGAGCTTTTAGAGGAACCAAATGCAAGTAGTAATAGGTGAAACCCACTCTTCAGTGGATGGAATGTATCCCCGGCCAAAGTAAATCTCAAGAGAGAAGCAGCATACCAAAAGCTCTAAATTTCAAAACCCACAGACACAGGAGGCTTTGCTCCCCTGCCACAGGGAGCAATTCTGTGTTGCTTTGGTGATTGAACTAAAGAGCTATGTTAGCTCTTTCTGCTCAAAGTGATGAAAAAGCAACCATCCCAGTTTCATTTCTGCAAAAAAAGGGCTTATACCTTTGACTTGTATTTATTCCACAGGCGGTAGGGTTTTGACTGTAGAATAGCCTGTAAGGCTACACCATTCCACTGGAAATCCTCAGTATTTCAAACTCCAATGGGTTGGAGATAGAAGTAACAATATTTTAGTCTCTGTGTTTTGAAACTATTGAGACAAAGTAAGTGCTAAGGTGATCATGAAAGCTGCTAGGAGAGATTTCCTGTACCTGTTTGTCTGAAATATCTGCTGCTTGTCACGGGGAAGAGAAACTTCCCCCTAAAATGTACTTTACCTCTTTACCTTGTCAGCCAGCTGTCCACTTGGCGGAGGTAATTGTCCTCTGTGATCTCTGTATCCTCTGTTCAGAAATTAAAGCTTCAGAAATGTGTTTGTAAACCCATTTATGAACCAGCTGCCTCCTTACTGATATCCATTTTTTTTGTAACCTCGCAGAGTAAGTGTGTAAAGTACTGGCCTGATGAATATTCCCTAAAGGAGTATGGTGTTATGCGCGTTAGGAATGTGAAGGAGAGTGCAGCACACGATTACACGCTAAGAGAACTTAAACTTTCTAAAGTTGGGCAAGTAAGTATGTTCATAACTCTGTCCTTGTCATTTAGGTTGCAGATCACGGGGGAAAAAAATTGCAAAAATAGACTGCTGCTTTGGAATCAATAAAAGCACTAAGAGATTAATATATTGAGCCCCATCTCTTTCTTTGAAGCTCCAGGTTTAGTTCCATACATCTTTCTCTTTGTCCTTGGGATAATTGAAGATTTTTATACCTAAGCACTTTTGGGCAGAAGATGCATTGCTGCAGAGCTTTGAGAAACTTTGGAAAGAGGGACGATACTTTTAAGTAATCACACTTAAGTCTAACCAGGCATTTGCTCCCTTTCATGGAGATGGTTGTGTGTAGGTCCAAGTACGTTGAGAGTACACTTAAGGGAAACAATAAAAAAGATGAGGAAGGAAATGGTGAACTGGTATTGAAATAGCACTTCCTTGTTAAGGGACAATTTGGATCAGGGTGCAAACAGACTCTGTAAGAAGCAAATTAGCAGGATGTGTTAGATTGGTATGTCCAAGGGATGGAACTAAGTGGGAAGAAGTGCATAAGGTAAGTGCCACTGCGTATAAAGAATGAATATGGCAGATGAAGGTCCCTCGCTCTTGGTCACCCTCAGACAGAAATTTGCTATGGCTTCTAAAGGTGAAGATGGAAATGTTGTTGGCAAAAACTGCATGGGAAAGAGGGAGCTGAGGAAGCAGGTGGTGTGATTTGACTTGTCAGGCCAGGAAGAACTCTGGATCATTCCCTCCTTTGAGGGTTATGGTGCTGTGGATACTGAGAAGCAGGTTGGATATGCCACCTTCTAATCCAACTCAAAATTAGCTCATAAATGCTTTTAGCTGGGTTTTGATCTAAGGATGTTTTTTTCACATGGTGGCATCTTCTTTACAGGGGAACACAGAGAGAACAGTCTGGCAATATCACTTCAGAACTTGGCCTGATCACGGAGTCCCGAGTGACCCTGGTGGTGTTCTTGACTTTCTGGAAGAGGTGCACCATAAACAGGAGAGCATTTCTGATGCAGGACCAGTTGTGGTCCACTGCAGGTATGGTGGTGCACTGTACCTCTCCTCCTACTTGCTCTCTAGGCCTGTGGAGTTTGTTAGTCATTAGTGCTTTTATGACTTCTGCCTCTTCCATGTTATGTTGATTAGTAACTATGTCTAGTTACTTTTGGCTGTGTGGCTTGGTTTGCCTCTAGCTATAATTTGGAAGTCTAATGTTAGACTCTTACTTGGACTAGTGTTCAGTGCCTGCTCAGAAAGAGCAAAACAATTAACTTTTTTTCCCCTTTCTCTTTTGACAGTGCTGGGATTGGGCGAACAGGAACCTTCATTGTGATTGATATTCTTATTGACATAATCCGAGAAAAAGGTAGGTCCCCCCCCTGTTATTTTTCTGTGGGACATTGACAGATACATCACAGTGAAACAAGAGGAGTGTTTGTAGAATAGAGGGATTCTAGTGATGCTACAAAGCAGGTGTGTGTGTTTGGCATAGAAGGGACTCTTCTTGACTTAGCTAGAATCTAAGTGCTGTAATGCTGCTTTCAGCTGAGGATTAGCCAGAAGTCTGATTAGATTTTTCTTATTTTCATAATTTCTTTTTCTTTTAAAATCCTTCATGAGTGCGTGGCTGTCAGTGTACTCACACGCACTGAATTTGAGTAACTTGTTTTTGGAGAACAGTGTTATATTCATGTCTAAACTGCCATAAATAACATGCCATTAAATTAAACACTAACCCAACGTGTATGTTGAGCTGTGTTGCATTTAAAGTTTTCTTGGAACAGTATGGAATGATGCAGTTTTCTCCCCCAGGACAGCTTTCCCCATTGTCCTCAGTTCTACAGATTTGTGTACTAGTTGTCAAGGTCAAATCCTCTGTGTTAAATGTTAGCACTCTTGCTTATTACAAGATCATCATAGAAGATGAGACCAATCTCTCCTCCAAATACAAAGTTTATTTTACTGTTCTTAACATTCTGATGATTCCTCCTAGGTGTGGACTGTGATATTGATGTTCCAAAGACCATTCAGATGGTGAGATCGCAGCGGTCAGGAATGGTTCAGACAGAAGCACAGTACAGATTTATTTACATGGCAGTGCAGCACTACATTGAAACGCTACAGCGCAGAATTGAGGAGGAGCAGGTATATTTGTCCTAAATATAACATGTTACATAGGAACATGTTATCATGTTATATCAGGCAGCAGAGGTGCTTGTTTGCTGTTGCCTATTACTTTTGGAGGCATGACTGATGCCTTGTGATAAGGCTGGGTCTGTAACCTTTTAACCCTGTTCAGAGAAGTTAGCCTGTGTTTCAATTCATTATGCTTAGGAATTAGTTAAACTATGAGGTGGAATTAGAAAACTGTAAAATAAGAATAGTGTGTTTGGCCCCTGGCAGCCTGAGAGACTTCCCCATATGATTGCAACTACCATGGTTTACTTCCCATGAAAATGCTGTCATGTATGGGATCCTATCCTTCTCCTGCACCCCAGATCTCAAATTCTGACTGAAGGATTAAAGAATGAGTGTGGTGATCAGTGCAGTAGTGTCCAACAAAAAGCAGTTAAAGGAGTGATTTGGTGTGGTAAGATGAGAAAAGTTCTGGAACGTGTGGTGATGACCACAAGACCTACACCTCACTCTAAGTACTTTATGGCACTCAAATTCTGCAGTCTTTTACAGAAGTTACCTCATTTTGTAATAAAGAATTGATACTTGCTGTTGCTTTTGTGGTCATCTGGGATTTTTATCTTTTTATTTTGGAATTTCAGTATCTTTCCTTCTGCAGCTGGCTTGCTGCTTGGAAGAAGATAAACCTCCCCAAGTGATGGGGCAGATGTGTGGAGCTGCACTGTGGTTAGCAGAGTGCCAGGTGTAATCTCTGTTGAGACAGAGCATGCCAACTCGGGCTTGGCACTCCTGTCTGGCTTCTGGCTGCTTTGGAACGTGGCAGAGCTTATTTTATATTTGCCTACATGATGTAGATGCTCTGTTCAGCGGAGAGGAGAGAGGCTTTATTCCTCTCCCCAGGACAGCTGTTGTGTGCTCTGATGGTGATTAGACACAAAGTGAAGAACAAGAAATCCCTCAGGTGGACTTTTTTTCCTGGCTTTGTTGTCTCACTTGGCCTTAGAGCTGCATCACATCTCTGTGTGTGTAATTATGCAAGCCTTGTATCCTCAGCTTTTTGAATATGGTCTCTTTTTGCTGCTGCCATTTACAAAGTAGATCTGTAATTCTCTCTTGATTGTTGTAATGGGATTTGAGTAGTATTTTGATATTGAGTGGAGCAGTGTAGTAGTTCTCCTATAGCAATGGAGCTCAGTTAGTTGTGTTTTATTCTCTATTCTAGCTCAGAAGGCACAGGCATAAAAGTTTAAAAAACTGGAAATAAAACATTGCTTTACTTCAGGAGGTCTTGATCTATAACTAGGGTTGGTGGCAGCTACAGGAATAAAACAATATAGAACTTCTTAGACAAAAGCAAAGCTTTGTGGTGACTATAGGAACTAATGTACTGAAAAAACCCCTAGTGAACTGGGATCCAAACCATGTTTCGATAGAGTAGAAAAACAAATTGGCCGAGTAGTAGAATACTGTGCAGAATGCTTGAATTTCACCCCAATAAGTTTGGGAATGAAGCGCTGTGTTTTGAGAAACTTTAACTTCTGGAATGTTCTTCTCTATGCTTGCTTTAATTACAGTTGCAAAGGTGAAAGTTGGGGGGGGGGGAAACAGGTGAAGTCAATTAGAGCACCTTTGTAGGAAACAAGATGAGGTCATGCTCCCTGTCTGCTTTCCAGGCTGGATGAACACAGGCTTTCTTTTCTGTTAAGAAATTAGGTAGTTGCATTACCTGTTGTCATGCAGGACTTGCAACCAGCTGGTCTGAAGAAGTGGACACATGAGTATCTGCATCCCTTCATATAGATGGGCCTCCTTTTGTTTGTATCCAGGAAAAAATTTCCCTGCTCTGCTGGTGTTCCCTCTTGCATTGCAATGCCAAGAACCTCAATTTTTCATAGAGTTAAGTGTTGTGTTAAATATAGCCTGTCTTCTTAACAAGTGTAGAAGAAAAGCAAAGTTAATTTGTTTTAGTTTCTGTTTGTTTTAGTTTTTTCCCTTGTGAAAATGTGTATATTCTCTTACACCTAGGAAACAAGTAGTTCCCTCCACATTTGTTATTCTGAATTAGCAAAGGATAATTACAGTGAATCAAGTGGAAGGAAAAGAACATATCTACTTTTTCTTGGCTTCTTTTATCTGTTTCAGTCAGCCTAAGTAATAGAAGAACTGACTGAATCTTTTTAAATTGCGTAGTTTTAAATCGTGTAGTTTGGGGTGGGAGGTGAAAATCAAGCCCTAGTTTTGGGCTTCAGAATTATCATCATCAGGTGAGGGATCTGTAGCCATAACACTGTAGAATGTGCAGCAGAGTTTGAACTTTTGCATTTTGTTTAAATCTTACTATTTAGCATTAACCTTCCAGGAAATTGATCTAGACTGGTGGTCTCTTTGGAAAGTAGTTTGTCAGGACTAAAGAGGAGGCTGAAAGGGGAGAAATTCAGTAAAACAGTGGAACAAGTTGAGCAAGTTTTGAGCAAGTCTCAGAGAAGCATTGCTATAGTGAGTGTTGTTAATGGAAACTCAGCAGCCAGAACTCCCCAGGGGCTCTGACTCCCTCTTGCTGTGAGATTGATTCAGGCAGGTTATTTAGTACTTAAGAGCATTTAAAAAAAAACCAAACCCACACCCAGAAACAAACAAACAAAAGAAACCAAACAAAAACCACCACCACCCAAACCCAATACCTTGAAAACTTTAAAGTGAGGCTTTAATTTCTCTGCAGGTTTTAGTGGATGCATGTGCTGTGAGTGTTTATCTTGAAGAGGAAAAAAAGCTGTATCCCCCTTTCTTTCCTGGGGTAACTTTGCTTGCTGGAGCTTTCAGTCTCTTTAGATGAATGCCAGCACAATTGGCTACAGCTTGTAACATATGCTGCAGAACACAAATAACAGCTTGGGTTCTTTTTATATCAAACCTAATGGGCTAAGATGTTTTATTAGAGATCTTGCAAACAACGTTGTTACTCATTTGGACACATCTCCAAGCTGGAAATAAGGTCAGTGGGAAGCCCACTGGCTGGTACTGTCTATTAAAGAATGAAGTGTGGTTTCTTCTGCCAAGTAAGATGAAGATTGAGTATGAGTGCTGGTTCATAAGGTCGGTACGTTCTGGAGACAGTGGTGGAAAGAGGAATATTGGAAAGCAAGGCTTTTCAGGTGGTGTAACAAATAGCTAAAGCCAGCCTTTACCTCTACCCATGCTGGGTGTGTTATCTACAGAATTGAGCTCTCTCCTGTTCATAGACAAACCTTTCTTCTAAAAACATACATAGCTAGTTAGACATGTAATTTCTGCACTACTTGATTGATTGTTTTCTATTAGTAATTAAAAACCTGGGGTTTTTCTTGTGTTTTGCTTTACAGAAGAGTAAGAGAAAAGGTCACGAATACACAAACATTAAATATTCTTTATCGGACCAGACAAGTGGGGATCAGAGCCCACTTCCACCCTGTACCCCAACCCCAACGTGTCCAGAGTAAGTTTGCTTCTGTTATTAGTGTCTTAAATTTTGAACTAATCTTCAGGGACCTCCTGAGAGTGAGTTATCACAGAACCTGTCCTACACTGTTGCCCTGTGCTTTGCTCTTGAACTAAACTGAGCAATATAAAATATTGGCATTGTACACACCATGGCATTGTTTTCTCCAACTAGATTCTTTGGATTGTAAGTATTTGTTTCGTTTCAGAATGAGAGAAGATAGTGCTAGAGTATATGAAAATGTGGGGCTGATGCAACAGCAGAAAAGTTTCAGATGAGAAGATGTACAGAGACTTCCATGCAAAGGCAGGTACGTGTGTTCAGGAGTGGGTGTGCTTGTCCAGCCTGGAGTTGTGGGGTTAGGAGAAAAAAACTACACAAACCTGAACTTTGAGAAGAACTATGGGAAGCACTTGTGTATAACATTGTAATAGGAAATAACTGCTGGAGTTTTTTGCCTAAATAAGTTTTATTTTCTTCTCCTTTCCTTTCCCAGAAATGGATATGTTTTTAAAAAGGTCATGAAAGAGACGGAAGAAGCTTCACATGAATGGTGAACTCTGAGGGCTTGGTACCTTTTTATTTACGGTTTTAATCCTTCAACAGTAGGCAAAACTTAAGACCATCTAAAGTTTGTTTATATGTCTTCTTTCCAATACCTGATTTACAATTGCTCATTTTGCAAATAAAAGGAAATCATTTCTACGATGTAGACAACTACTTTGTAGAGTCAGTTTTGAATCCAGCAAACTATTGGACTGTCATCCATTTGTTTTTTAAATAGTATTTTTGTTTCACAGTATGGTTATTAGTTGGGTTTTTTCCTTATTTGAGCAGTTGTGGGATTTTATTGTTTTGGGGGGGTGGGGTGGTGGGAGAGCAATGATATTGGATAAATCCGTTACACTAATGTCAAATACTGATGGGAACAATACTTTATTGTTTGGAAGCAGTGGATCACCAGTGTGAATAGAATCACCTACATGATAAAATTAGTCCTAATACATTTCAAGCTCAGACTGAGTTTCATAGGGGTGAGCAGTTATTGATATGAAGGTGCTTTTTGTGATAATTGATGGCTTTGATTACGACTTAGCTGAGTGGCTGGAGGGGCTATTTTTGAGTAATTATGCAAGGTAGCCTTTACATCAAACAAAATTTCTTTCACGTGATCTCTACCCAAAATAGAAATATACTGTATCTCTCAAAAGACACAGTGGCCTAGCGGTTTGTGAGGGCACTGTCTGTGTTAACTTGTCTGTGTTTGTCTGTTAAGCAGGAGGTTGAACTTGTAGACTTAAGGTATTTTTAAATTTGCATGATGACACCTTGCCAGCATATTTAAAACAGTGAAACAAGTGACCCACCACACAGGCTGTTGCCTTAGGACAAGGTAACCCTTTCTGCCTTCTGCTGCAGGGATGGAAGATGTTGAGCCTTCTGGATTTTTTTAGTAAGGCCTCATGCTAATGTAAGGGGCTGAGTTTAAGTGTGTGGGGGGAAGCAGTGCATGGGAGCTAGATATCCACTAAAATTGCCTTAGTTGGGAAGGGCAGCGTGGGCAGGGAGGCCAGGAGGCTTGTTCTGGTTCCTTCCATCGGGCAGGAGTTTATTGCTGTTCTACCTGAAGTGCCTTTCAGAGCTGCATTGGATTTTGTCCCTATTGGATGAAAAAAAATGAAATTGCGTCCATCTGAAACCACTTCTGATTGTTGTCAATGAGACAAAGCCCTCTTCTAGAGAGCCTGGAAGGAAAAACTGCTGTTGAGCTGCCAGTTCATTGGGTTTCCTCACTTTGTTTGCTCTGTCCAATTACCTGGACCAGAAGCTGCCCTTGAAGCCCTTAGCAGCTGCGTGTGTGCGTTGATGGCAGAATCCTTCCCTAGGAGTGGGTGCCAGCAGTCTCTTACCGACGTCTTTCCCCGTGTTTCTGGGGAAGTTCTGTGACTTAAGAGGTGTTAAGGAATTATTGCCATTTTCATACAGCAGGTGCGGGTGGCGAAGGCTGTGTTCAAATGCTGTGTGCAAGGGTGCGGGGCCCGCGGAATTGTGTTATTGGCCTTACTAGTGAAATTATGCTAAAGCCTGGAATGTAATTAATGCAGCTTTGTGAAAGGTTAAGTGGGAGATTGCATTACCTTTTCCTGAGAGTGCTTTTGCAAAATCAAATATTTGAACACTTTGTTTGAACTGAATGAAGGTGCTTCTTTCATGTTTAGCAGAATTTTGTTAATTTGCCTATTGTCCATTTTGTCTTTTGGGGCTTTGGGTTTTGTGTTGGGTTTTGGGTTTTTTTTGGAACTCCTGTCACCAGCATACCATAATACATGTTTTAATGTCATAGCCTTATACTTTAGTCATAAATACTGGTGCCCTTTCTAGACCTAAAATTTCTCATCACAATGAGAGAGAAATCTATTCATTTGGTAGTGAGATACCTCTTCTACATCACCTGCTTCCTCTCCTGTCCCTATTTGCAGCTTCATCCTGCTGATCAGGGATCAGTTATAAATGTTGGTATTTGTATAGAGCAATCAACAGCAATTAAATATTTGTCTAAAGTTAGACAAATTCTACACTTCATACGTCCTAGCAAGGAGGAAATGCATGTTTGGGTTTGGAGCTCTTCAGCACCAAACTGAAAAGTCAGGGGGAAAGTCAAGAGAAGCAAGAGAAGGATCCTAAATGAAGCTGAACTCTGTTTTGAACTCAGTTAATGTCATGTGTCTTAAAAGATTGACCTGTATAAGCATCAGTCAGTTCCATGGCCAACAAAGTTGCCTCTTTTGACCTCATTTTATCTGTTTAGAACCTGCCGCTGTAGGATTTTTCTTTTTTTTCTCGGAACCAGGGAGTTCTTACTGCAGAATGTGTATTAATCCTGGGGAGCATATGGTAGAAGAATGTCAATGAGGGGGGAACAGAATCTGAAAGATTGTGAATAAATGCTCCTCTCTTCCTCGGAGTGTTGGGCCCTGCTGAATACTGAAAGGGGAGACCTTGCAACATCAAATCTGCCTTTCACGCACCAGCAAGAGAGGGATGATTCCTCAAGTGTTTTTTAACATTATTTTAAACAATGGCTGGGGTTTATGACAGACGAAGCAAGAAAAAGAAATGTCCTTTGTTTCAGGGGAGATAAATGAATGTGGGTTTCGTGTATTGCTAGTGAGTTTTTAGAGAATAAATTTTAAGCATTGATTTGCAAGCTTTTGCTGCATCAATGGAATGGAAAAGGGATGCAGTTCTGAAGTGTTCTGTTGTAGAAGACTTTATACCACAAGGGAAACTTCAACCCAACTCCTAAGGCACAATAATTTATGCCAGCATGAATTTGCTGCAGACTTCATTTACTGAATGTTTTATAGCATACACTTTAATTTCAGCTAACTGTTGTTAGGACTGATTGGTTCTCCTATTAATCCTGACCAAACTTTACTTTTTCCTCTTAAGGTATGTGTTTGAAACATGATTAACTAGGATATGGCTAACGAAGTTATAAAACCTGTTTCCTTTTTTGTTGTAGGGATGGGAAAAATCACAGCTGGTACTAGGATGTGTTGTCAGGTTTTGATTTTCTACCCATAACTTCCTGATTTCAAATTCATTTTTAATTTCTCCCTTTTAAATAGTGAAACGTTTATTAATAATTTCAAGCCTGTTTATTTATGACATTATTGTGATTTTTTTTTTTTATTACAGTACTAAAGACTAATGAAAAAGGATCCTCTTATTAGGTGGAGTAGACCTTGCATTTATTTTTTTTTTCCTGCAATGTATGAAGTATTGTACCAGAGTATTAAATGAAATGTAATATTTTATTGAAAAATCTCTATCCTTTAAAAGGAATACATTTAGGATGTCATCAATTTGATGTGAATCATGTAAATGTTGATAATGCGCTGTTTATTATACATCTAGTGTTTCAAAGGACTCACTTATTGCCTTTTGCCCACGTACATTCTGTAGACCATTTACAGTTGTCAAAAATGTGACATTAAAATAATAGTTCGTGTATAGAAATATTGGTGGTTGTCCATTGTTTTCTGTGCTGGTATTTATGGGTCTTAGTTCAGCTGCTCTGCTAGCTGCATTGTGATTTTTATTGCTGCGAAGCTGTATTATCAGAAATAAAAGCGTATCTGTAAACATCAGAACTTAAAAAAAAAAAAAAAAGAAAAAAAAAAAAGAAATTAAATAAAAATCATTTTCTTAAGATGGTTTGTCAGTCACTCTGTTCTCCAGCTTGCAGCCAGACACCGTGGTGGTGTGTGGGCACTAATCTTCAAGCCGAGATGATAGTGTTTGTCAATCGTACCGCTGAGCCCCCCGCGGGCTGAGATGCTGTTGGAGGGATCAGCTGCCCTTCCCCAGAGCCAGTGGAGCAAAAATCTTACTTAATATGGTGTCTGTGAGCTTTTATCTGCGTGTTCTTACCATCCCCTGCCAGCTGGCTGCTCTGGGGAGGTTCTTGGGGCTGGCCAGGTACTGCCTCTCCATGGCTTTGTCCTGGGAGTCCTGTGCTCCTGGGATGGTTGGGTGTCCCTGCTGCCTCCTGCTCTCTCTTTCTGCTCCACCTTTGGGTAATTAACCTTTATTGTTTCTTTCCTGTTTGTTTACTTTTTTTTTTTTTTTAACTTGGTGTGGAATGTGGAACATGCTTAAAACTGGAATGGGGAGGACAGGTCTCTCTTTTTTGTGTGTGTGTGATTAGCGTATAATCAATCAGCTTTAATTGGAGGAAAGAAAGGACAATCCTTTCTCTGTCCGAATTGTGCTTAGCTGCAACCCGTGCTTCTGGGGTAAGGGAGGAAGAAGCTGTTGCTCTCATTCCTGCTGCTCCTTCCTTCCAGATCTTTCATCTCTTGTGCCATTTCTCTTTGGGGCTGCTTTTCACCCCAGGCTCCTTTCTTCCAA